>JZKD02S1606546.1:98077-115389 GCA_000966675.3 Picea glauca
AGGCAAGGGCCTCTACTCATTCATTCATGTATGATCATATTTTCATATCTGGCTTCTAGCTAGTGAGCCCAGCATTGGGGGTTTTGAGGGTTTTGACTTAACAAACCCTAGAGGAGGATTCAATGGTGAAATATTCCACCTATCTTGTCCCAAGCTTGGTCTTGGATATTCAATATGCTCCCACACCATTCTAGTCCCAGATCTACTCAGTGGTAGGAGGATTCCACATCAGTTACTTGTGCTAATAGAGAGAGGGCGCACCAGTTGGGGGTTTCCAGCAAAGGGGGCAAACCATTCTTCGAGAGAGATTCATTGCAGGTGATTGGCAGGGATTTTGGAGATTCTATCACCTGGGTATTAATTACAAGGATTTGAACATAATATCTAGTCCATTCTTGAGGATTTACCATGGCTAGATCATCATCTATAGGTTGGGACGACTTTGGGAGAGAGAGGATGATTTGGTGATTCAGTGATTTGCAGATCTAGCAGGCTATACCTCATATCTGATATTGCAACTTCTTCCAGGGGTTTGTGATTGCTCGATATTACATTGTGGAGAGTTTCAGGAGATTTGGAGGCCTCATTCACCCAAGCCGAATTATCTAGGGTTTCAGGCATCTAGGGGGGGGCACACCATTCAGTGGAGGAGTTCAGATCCATAGGGTTTGAGAGTGACTTTGGAGATTTGAGAACCTGGGTTGTCCTTACAATTGCCCGATCTATCGGTTGGCATATTTCTTTGGGTGATTGGACACTTTTGGTAGCAAGGCCGAATTGTTGAGGAGCTTCAACATTCCAGAAGGAAGTGTCAACATTCAGTTAGGGCTTCTGCACTTCATACGGCCAGATCTACCTTGGTATTGGTCTTCATCTCTTATCCATCCTTTGAAGGCTTATTTTGTATTGTCGGGAGATTTTTGTAGCAGCTCATACTTCTATCTTGGAGCCATCTATTGAGCATTCCAGATCGACATCTTCATTGTAGCAGGTTTCTCTATTTCATGAATAAAATCATATTTGGTATGTTTTGGCTTGTCTATCATATTGCATATGGTTGAGGTATGTTCCATGGTTATATCTTCTTGTTTATAGTTGCATACACACATATAAAACATCATTAAACCCTAAGGCTGAAATCAAGAGGCCATCTTGCAAGTAAACACATGTAAACAAGTAGATCAACTAAGTGTTTGACAAAATGCCACAACTATAAAAGTTTTTAAAGACACCCAAAACCGCGATGATCCTGGCATAATGGCTTGGGATCATTACAGTGGTATCAGAGCTTAAATCCTACCAACCTGAGGGGTCTTTCATAGGGATGAATGGATAGTTGGAAAGAAATGGATAAGAGAGCCTTTGATATGACATGCTTGGAGATAATATATTCCGGCCTTAGCGAGGAAAATAGGGCTCTCATAACCTTTCCTCAGTATGTAGACTTTAGAAAGCCCAGTTGGAGAAAAGAGGATATTTTACATGGGACCATCATAGCAGATAAAAAGAGAAAAGAAACAGCTAGATGGATGGAAGAGAAAAGAAACCCCATGCCCAGTAGGAGCACGTAACCTTGCTACAGTTGCAAGGTGCCTTGGGAACCAGATCATAGGTTTAGGGGTAAGGATCAAGACCGCATTATTGAGGCACACCATGATAGTGATGATGAGACGTGTGAGGATGGAGTAATAGACAATGATTTGGAGCAGTTTGATGATGATAGTGACTCTTGCACAAAGGCTAGCAATAGTGACTCTTGTACAGAGGATGAGGCTACTAGCACGCTTGAGGAGGATGATGACCCTTGTTTAGTGGATAGGCAGCTGGATGGACAGGACGATAGCACTAGTATATCAACAGACATATCACATACCATTGATGACCTTACACCTCAGCAGAGTGGTGACACTAGTGAGGATTCACACATGTTATCACCTAGAGATGATGACCTTCCTATGATGGTCGTGACACATATGTCATCCTTTTAGACACCCCTGATAGCCACGTCACATGAGGAGGTTAGTGACATGTCATATATGATTGATGAGCCTTGTGTGAGGGATGTACACCACGGGCATGTAGATCCACCGATCTAGGAGGAGATGCAAGGAGTACATAAAGTGGACCTTACACATACAGATCAGCCAAAGGAGATTGAGTCACAATTTTTGGAGACTCGATTAGTTGAGCAGATTGTGGATGCTGACAGGTTGAAGGGACAATCACTTCCAAGATTAGCTTGCATTGATGAGGATTCACTCCTGATTGGTCAGGACGACCATGGAACATGTCTGTATACATCTACATGGGATCCAGGCGCAGATGATAGTAGCAGGGTGAGTGCACAGGAGGATACGACTGCTCATACAGGATATAGTGTGATTCAGAGGGAGATAGCACCTAGTGATAGAGTGCAATGGCATACAGGAGTACCCAACAACATAGTAGACAGTGGGCAGTTCAACATGTCATCTTATGTAGGGAGTGCCTTTGGGGACTCCAGAGTTGACATTAGTAGGAATAACGGTAGCAGTGAGGGATATGAGGTGGCACCTCAACATGACCATAATTAGGAGTCACACCACTTAGCAGCATAGTTGAGAGTCAGTGAGGATATGATCATGGCAACCATCAGGCACAGTGATGACATGCATGCATTGATGGAAGATTACTACTGGAGAGCGTCTATGACACATGGTAGTTCATATGAGGGGATTACCATGGATGATTTTCATACTCTCAGAGAGAGAGTATCTATGATAAGGATCAACTACCAGTAGTTGTTGACTGGTAGATATTACCTGTTGAGGGTTGGTGAGATGTATAATAAGGCTTTGAGGGAGAAGGAGTTGGAGATGGACCAACTCACTCAGGATTTGGAGTGCATTCAAGGATTCTTGAGAGGCACACAGACAACCCTTCAAGAATCAAAGTCTAGATCAAATGAGTGTCTTGAGGAGATCCGTCAGAGGTCCACTTCATCTGTATTAGTGGACACTCAGATGTATCAGTCAGTCACGTTTATAGAGGATGTTGGTGATCTAGTAGAAGAGAACCGGTTGATGGAGGACACTTCCATTGGTGATCCGAGAGAGGTTGAACTTCATATAGGGGTTGATCCAGCAATACGCCTAGGATTTGTGATGCAACATGAGTCTATGGGAGACAACATGAGTGTGCCAGAGCATACGGTGATGAGTGATAACTCATAGAGACATGCCGAGATGTATGATGGGATTCAGAGGGGTATAGTGTCTTGCAAGGAGGAGACACACCTAGGGGAGCATGTAGATGTCACTTCGTTTATCAGCATTTACAGGGGTGATGGGAGATGGAGATTAGTTTACCAGCAGTTGGAGGAGTTGCTTCCGATGGTACCTGATGAGTGGGGTTTAGTGATGACTACAGGCGAACAGTTATCATGGGTACTGATAGACGTAGTTTTGGTCGAATCCTTGGGATTGAACAAAGAAGGTGATATTTTTCAGCCCTATAGTAAGCTACTGATGTTTTTGTTAGCCTTTTCCGACACATTTATCATTGACAACAACACGAGGAGAAATAAATGGTGGTAGAGGGCATGGAGAGTGATGAGGCCGAGACCACATGACAAGAGTACTTTTACGACATACAACAGGTCAGAGATGGATCGTCAGTAGTAGTCAGCTAAGATTTGGTGCATTATGGTGAGCACCATAGGCCAGGTGATAGCAGATGAGAAAAGAGGGCTTTTGATAGTGATCAGTCTGGCACAAGATCCACTAGCAGAGACTGGAAGTAATAAGCTTCTAAGGTTTCGATGGGATCCAGGAGTTCACATGGTTAGTAGGATGTTTCGCTACATGATGACCCATGTTGCGCAAGAGAGCCACATACTCTACCAGGGGTTGAATTGGAGAGGGCCTGCAAGTTTTTTCCCGATAGAGAAAGGAAAATTTTCACTCTTGATCAACATGATCAGAAATAGAGGTGGGTGGACAGGTACTACTTCTATAGGGACATTTTTATAGGTACTGTTTCTGGACAACAGATCCAATGGCCACGGGGATTTCGGCTTGAGGATCCAGGGGTGGAGGATGCATTCTACATACATGGAGCAGTCAGGTAGGGTCACCATAGTGCAATGTCAACATGAGGATATTTGACAGAGGTTAGCATGGGACCCATGGATTGCAAGATTTAGAAGTTCATTGAATGACAGGGGAGAGTGGACCATTGTAGGGGAAAGTTATTCTAACTTTCCATTGAGCTTCAATGTTGAGAGGAGCGCATCGCTTGAGAGTGTCTCATAGAGGTCTTGCAGTACTTCATTCTAGCATCAACATGTGCAATTTATGGAGGCTGTGTGGATCTTGGTAGAGACTTGGAGGATGGACTCATTCCGAGATGAGGCCATGTGTCATATGCAGGAGACTCACTGAGTTTGTTTATTTCAGGATTATGCTTCCCAGGGGCTAGCAGTTCATGACTTGTTATGGGACCCAGGGGGCAGAGTGTATGAGTGTTCATATTTGTATGGGTTCTACTATGTATCCCACAGGTGGACATGGGATCCTAGTATTTTAATTGGAGGGATTTGGTTATTTCTTGAGGACAAGGAATTTTCTAGTAGGGAGGACTGTAATGTCTCCACTTTGGGACATCATCACAGGGCAAAGGTTTATGATGGCCTAAGTAGCCAGATGGGTGTTATAGTGAGAACATAGGTTATTGAGAGGCATTGTGAGGTCCATCTTGGATTTCTCATCATATCTCATCATTATGAGCCATTCTGCACAGGTTGGCTTTGGTTCCGTTGCATTCCAATGATTTATGTGATTTTGACTATTTTGAGCTATAAGTCAATTAAATTCACTGAAGAGGTCATTTTGGGGCACATTACTTGGAGGAACCTCTCAGTGTAATAGCTCATTGGAATCAGGAGGAGCAACACTATAGGATGGGATGGCTAGAAGTGACTTTGAGTGGCCAGGGAAGCCACAAGGAGAGATAACGTCATTTTCAAGGGTAAAAAGGTTAATTAATTAATTAAAGTGATTTAATTCATTAATTAAATATTAATAAAATGAAATTCTCTTGGAGGGAGAAGTTGAGCCAAAAATTATAAAGGAAAGGCATGGGCCTCTACTCATTCATTCATGTATGATCATATTTTCATATCTGGCTTCTAGCTAGTGAGCCTAGCATTGGGGGTTTTGAGGGTTTTGACTTAACAAACCCTAGAGGATGATTCGGTGGTGAAATATTCCACCTATATTGTCCCAAGCTTGGTCTTGGAGATGCAATACACTCCCACACCATTCGAGTCCCAGATCTACTCAGTGGTAGGAGGATTCCACATCAGTTACTTGTGCTGATAGAGAGAGGGCACACAAATTGGGGGTTTCCAGTAAAGGGAGCGCACCATTCTTGGAGAGAGATTCATTGCAGGTGATTGGAATGGATTTGGATATTCTATTACCTAGGTATTCATTTCAGGGCTTTGAGCATCAGATCTAGTCCATTCTTGAGGATTTACCACATCTAGATCATCATCTACAGGTTGGGACGACTTTGGGAGAGAGAGGATGATTTGGTGATTCAATGATTTGCAGATCTAGCAGGCTGTACCTCATATATGATCTTGAAACTTATTCCATGGGTTTGTGATTGCTCGATCTATCATTGTGGAGATTTTCAGGAGATTTGAAGGCCTCATTCACCCAGGCTGAATTATCTAGGGTTTTAGGCATCTAGGGGGGGTGCACCATTCAATGGAGGAGTTCAGATCCACAGGGTTTGAGAGAGACTTTTGAGATTTGGGCACTTGGGTTGTCCTTAAAGTTGCTCGATCTATCAGTTGGCATATTTCTTGGGGTGACTAGACACTTTTGGTAGCAGGGCCGAATTGTTGAGGAGCTTCAGCATTCCAGCAGGAAGTGTTAGCATCCAATTAGGGCTTCTGCACTTCATAATGCTAGATATACCTTGATATTGGTATTCATCTCTTATCCAGCCTTTGGAGGCTTATATTGTATTGTTGGGAGCTTATGTAGTAGCTCATACTTCTATCTTGGAGCCATCTGTTGAGCATTCCAGATTGACATCTGCATTGTAGCAGGTTTCTCTATTTCATGAATAAAATCATATTCGGGTTGGCTTGTCTATCATATTGCATATGGGTGAGGTATGTTCCATGGTTATATCTTCTTGTTTATAGCTGCATACACACATATAAAACATCAGTAAACCCTAAGGCCGAAATCAAGAGGCCATCTTGCAAGTAAACACATGTAAACAAGTGGATCAGCTAAGTGTTTGACGAAATGCCACAACCAGAAAAGTTTTTAAAGACACCCAAAACTGTGATGATCCTGGCATAATGGGTTGGGATCATTACACATGTGGCACCCACGTGGGTCCATATCATTTGTACCATCTCCATATTCCTATCTTCCATAGGAAAGTTCCATCCAATGTCTAATCCAATAGAGGGACTTGATCCTCATCTAACACACAGGCTAAAGGGGAAATTTGATGTTCAGTGCTAAACACCCAAACTCCCAAAGGAGCCCAAAATCTCTCCATGTGGCTTCAACCTTCGATCCTTTCAAATTACCCTCGACACTGCATTCCAAACCTCTAGAATCCTGAGTCCCGGACTCCTGAAGGGTCCACCCTCACACGTGGTGACATACTAGACGCGGAGGCAAGTATGGGTGGGTCCCGAATACTCCTCCCACCAAATGGACCAAACAGGTAAGTTCCAGGGTTGACACACGACAAGGCAGAGATGGTATGTGGCCCCTACAATTGGTGACACATGTCATGTTTTAATGGGCACATAGGATCTGTGAAATGTACGAATCTAGGTGACACATGGCACGTCAAATGTGGGTCCATGTCACCCTGGGTGATGTCAGCATGCCACATCACCCAAGATTGATATCCTTCCAAGCCCTTTGATTTCATGGTCAAGGTGTGTCCATGTAACCCCTAGATCTACAACTTTCGTTACTTCATAACTTCGACGTTCGACGGATCTGTGGTGTGACTTCCTCCTTGCTCCTAGAGTGGTCAACACCAGGTTGACCATGTTCTATATCTAACAGTCAGGGGAGATCCTAAAGGGCCCCTATATCTATAGTCCTCATTAATTTGTATCTCCGACCTTCGGGGGTTTTGACGTCATGGCCACTTTTCTCTCCCGAAGCAGGACTCCACCAAAGTACTATATGTGGGTCCCTCCACTGGTTGATCGAATGGTTAAGAGGGGTTCTTAACAGACTCCCTAGATCCATGACTCACATCAATTCATAAGTTCGACATTCAGGGAGTTTGATGCTATAACATATCTGTTCTCTTGAAGTAGGACTTTGCAGGACATACCTTGGCATATATCCAATGACAAAGTGGACTCCCAAATACCCTCAGATCTGTGGCTCACATTACTTCTTGATTGATGAATGGATCAAGGTTTAATAGTGGGACAAGTCTATCTACCATGGTTAGGGATACCACTAGGTGCCGGTCAAACTCATGGGTAACAGTAAAAATTAGTTGTCTTCGACCGATTTACAAATGGTAAGGTCGAAACAATCCCGAGCTCCAAACACCCGGGGTTTCGAAACCAGAAAGGCTTAGCTCATTTTGGGCCTAGCACAGGGTTCTCAGACCTTGGTCACATGGGTTCTTAAAAAACTCTCATGGGACATGCGCTAGTCTCTTAGCCGTGAATTGGTTAAGGACATGAGCATGAGCCCTTAGTCATACGGGTGAAAGGTCTGAAGGAGGAATCCTCCTTCCACAGGGTTTGAACTTGATAGTCCTGTGAAGGTAGTTTCAAGAGGTCGACATAACTTAGGCATTCCAGTTAATCCTTCCCCGACTCTCTTGTAGAATCATGTCCCTAAATCTCTTGAGGTAAACAGAAGACCATTCAAATCATGGGTTCACAGAAAAAAAATACACATTTCTACCTTAATCATTCAATACAGAACTTAGTCATAAACATCTATATATATATATATATATTCAATCACCATTTCCATTTCAACACACAGAGTATGAAAATACTTATCAGAAAACTAGAGTTTGTGAAGCGACTGTTGAAAGGGGTGTATGTTTCCACCCAACCATAGGCACAACCACTCCTAAATGGATTTATTGTTGGCCACCCCTAAGCTAGACTACGATTCTCTGAGAGAGAATCTTTCTTCTTGCTCAGCGACAATTAGAGATGGAGGTTACTCTCCTCCTCCCACGGGATCTTGAAAATCGGTTTTCTATGTACCAAGCAAGGAGGTCTGCACAAGTACTTCCAGATTCACTTGTCAGCCCCGTTTATCATCTTGGAATAAAAATGCTACCAGTAGCTTCTTGGACCCAGAACAAGATTATTTCTCAGTTCTTCCTCGAACCAGAGAGTTGCAAGCACTCTTTTCTCTTCTTGATATTGGTCTTTCGATTCTGCTTCCTTGTGTAGATCTGCCTCTTCCCACAAAATTACCTTTCTTTTGTCCTTCCTCAGAAAGGTTGCATGGGTCTGAATCTATAGCTCATGGTCAGGTATGGAAGTCTTGCAGATGGGTACTCTTCCCCATCTCCTCATTAACTCTCGAGGAGGACCCTTCCAGCTACTAGTTTGACTTGGTAATTCATTTCTGGGTCAGAGGATTGTTCTAGGGTTGAGCCATTAAATACAATAAGGTATTGTTTTGTTGGGGGGTCATCTCAACCATTTATGGTTCCCCTCACCATCTCTCTCATATCACCATGGTATATCTTGGAAAACACCCCTTTCAACAGTTATGTAACACTTATCCATTTTCTATTAATAACAAAAAATACATACATTAACCTTTTATAAAAAAAGGTTCATCAAATCCAACATTCACACATATCTAGTCTCCCATAGTCTCTTGGCCTGTTATAGTTATATTTACAAACTAGGGGAAACAAGGGTATTAAAATCCCCTCCTCCTTAAAGGAACAACGTCCTCGATGTTCTATCTGTCAATGTACTCTGTATGTACATGCATCTGTACACACAAGGAAGTCCTTGTTTGGATTTGCAATCTTCAACACAGGTGCATTGGCTAGAAGGCATTTCAACTCTTGGAATATCTCTTTACATTCTGATGTCCAAAGGAATTTAACTCCCTTTTTCTGAAGGGAATTAATTGGGAAACCAATATTGGAAAATCCTTTTATGAATCTCCTATAGTATCCTGCTATGCCCATAAAGGATATGATATCATATAAATCCTTTGGGGTAGGCCAATTCATAATGTCTCTGATCTTGTTAAGATCAACTGCCACTCCTATTTTAGAAATAACATGGCCTAAGCAATGAAATTGTTAATGGAAAAAGTCACACTTACTAAACTTAACATAGAGATGATGTTCTCTTAGTACTTGAAGTACTAGCTTAAGGTGTTCTTCATTCTCTACCCTATTCTTGGAATAGATTAGGATATCATCAATGAAAACCAATACAAATTTTCCTAATAATTTACTGAGTACATTATTCATTAAGCACATAAAAGTGGTTTGTGCATTGGTTAGCCCAAATGGTACCACCACAAATTCATACTGAACATATCTTGTCCTAAAGGTTGTTTTGTGGATATCTTCATCTTTAATTCTGACCTGATGGTATCCAAACCTTAATTCAATCTTTGAGAAAATTGTAGCACCTCTTAATTGGTCAAACAAGTCATCGATCCTTGGCAAGGGATACTTACTCTTTATGGTCATCTTATTGAGTTTCCTATAGTCTATACACAACCTGAGTGTGCCATCCTTCTTTTTCACAAACAAGGTGGGTGCTCCCCGTGGAGATACACTAGGCTGAATGTATCCTTTTTCCATCATCTCCTTTAGTTGTAGTTTAAGCTCAACTAGCTTTGGTGTACTCATTCTACAAGGTGTTCTAGACACTAACACCTCTCTTGGTGCAAGTTCTATTGAAAAGTCAATATCCCTTCTTGGAGGTAGACCTAGTACCTCTTCCAGGAACACATATTTATACTCTCTTAATATGGGATGGTATTCTAGGCTTGGTTTGTTGTTCTCAGCAGAGTCCAACACTTGTATTCCATATAAAGGGTATCCTTTTTTTCAATACTTCTTCACTTGAAGGGTTGATATTTGTCTTACTGAGACAATATTTTGAATCCCTTGTAGGGCTACCTTTCTCCCTTCTTCATTTTCACACTCCAAAGTTTTATTGTGAAAGTCCAACTTGGTTTTATGGGCATCCAACCAGTCCATTCCAATCACCGTGTCATAAAATCCTAAAGGGAGCATGTTTAGGGTTTCATGGGTGGGTAATCCATTCATAATGAATTGGCATGCTGGTATGACCTCTGTTACTTTTATTTTGGTTCCAGTGGCTAGTTGTACCAACCATGATTTAACATGTTTAAATTGTTGCAACTTACATTTCTCAACATTTTAAGGGGAAACATAAATCAAATTAGAACCAGGGTCAATTAAAATGGAAACTAGATGGTTGCAAATAATACCTTCCATCCCCACCACTGAAGCTTGGTGGTCGGCTTGTCTATTATCCAAGGCTGCATAATTATGTGGCATGCTCCTAGCCACATCATTGAATGTGGTAGCCTCTTGGATGTTGTAGACCCTCCTATTGTTCTATTTCCTATATGGGTAGTCTCTCAACATATGTTCTTCTACACAACCCCAAAATTTCAGGGGTTTTCTCTTTGGTTTATCAGTCTTACTTAAGGCCGATCCAAAGGGTTTATTTCCACTTTGAGAGGGGAAATTTTGTTGATATGCACTTTTAGTAGGAAGGCTCATCTTAGAACCTTTCCCGAACCACTTTTCTTCTTCCAGTCCTCACGAGGTTATGTCTTACTCTTGAATTTATCATAGCAATACCTTGCCTTTAATATAGTGTCTTCTAAGGTCTTTGTCTCATCAAATTTAATTCTTTCCTGCAAGGGCTGAGGGAGTCCACTAATAAATCTTTTCATATTTACCTTTTCATCTTTTATGTAGGGTACATACCTTATCATCTCAACGAATTTATTGATATATTCCTCTATAGTGATATGTTCCAACTTGAGTTCATAGAACTCCTTGGTCTTCCCATCAAAGTATTTCTTTGAAAAATACTTCTTCTTGAAGTACTTCTCAAATTTTTTCCATGACATGTCATTCTCATGGATTCCTTTCATGTTCATAAGGTCATCCCACCAAATGGAGGCCTTTCCATTCAGGTTAAAAATGGTTATTTGAACCTTTAAATTTTCAGAGTAGTCATGGACTCTGAAGTAATTCTTCAAGCCAAGTAGCCAAACTTTTGCTTCTTTCCCCCTTCTTAATTTCTCCATCGAAAATGGGTGGTTTGGCTTTCTTGAAATCTTCAGGGTCATGACTCTTGGAATGTTTCCTCTTATTTCTTTTCCTCTAAGAATGCGAACTAGTTTTGCTACTAGAATATTCCTTAGAGTTTTTAATTTCCTGACCAGAGGATTTTCCTGATGAGTGTATCTTGGCTCCATGTTGGGCCTTCTTTGAGGGCTCATCCTTGTGTGGCCACTTTCAAGGCCATTCTTTCATATCTTAAGTGGAATTAGGGTTTTCTTAGTATGATGTCTGTCCACATGAATGACTATTGGTCTGTGTTGCAGTTTCCTTTGTATATATGATAAGCTCTGCAATAGAACTACATTAATTTCAATTTTTTTAACTGCTCTTTTATCAACCTTTCATTGTCAGCCTTACAACTCTGCAATTCTGCCATTAGGATTCTTACATTTTCAGCCAAATCTGGAGGGGTCTCCACCACCCTCCTTTCATCATATTATTCCTCTCTATTGTGGTATCTTTCCCCCAATTCATGGTGTGTCACCATCCTTTATGTTGTATTTTTCTTGTGGTCCACTGAATGTTTAAGTGTAGATAAAACATTCTCTATTAGTTAATGATCTACTAGTTTTATGAACAACACACTGTTCAAATTTTTCAAAACATATACAATCAACATAAAGTTTCATTCCTTCCTTTAGTAGAGGTTTAAATAAGCCTATTAAGAATGGGGTAATATAGGGTGTCACCCCTAAAAGTTATCTAAGTAATATTCTTAAGTGACTCGTACATGAGTCTAAGCAGACCAAGTGTTGTAACCATGCTTTGATACCAATTTGTAACACACCCAATCCCTAAGTACCCTTTCTAGGGATGGGGCATCAAAATTTTTCTTACTCTAATCATGTCGAATCATATATCTGAGGTCTTCATCCTCTTCTTCTCACTCGTAGCTTTCTAATGACTATTACCGGGCTCTAATCCTACCTCTGGTTTGCAAGTTATGGCCTCTTGAATTTCTTCGGGCGTTATTAGTTGAGGGCTACATGGCACCCACATGGGACCATATCGTTCGTACCATCTTTATATTTCTACCTCCCAAAGGGAAGGTCCATCTGTCATCCAATCCAACGGTAGGACTTGATCCTCATCTAACACACAGGCTATAGGGAAAATTTGGCATTCTACGCTTCGATGTTGAACGCCCCTTTTTCCTTTATTCATGCATGTCCTTTGGAGTCTCAAATTCCTGAACTCCCAATGAGCTAAAAATATTGCCACATCGCTCTGGCCTTTGGGCCTTTCAACTTACCCTCGACACTGTGTTGCAAAAATCTGTATTCTTGAATTCTCGGACTCCCAAAGGGTCCACCCTCGCACGTGGTGACATACTAGACATGAAGGCAAGTACGGATGGGTCCTGATACTCCTCCCACCAAATGAATGAAACATGTAAATGTCAGGGGTGACACATGGAAAGGAAGAGATGACATGTGGCCGCTAAAGTGGGTGACATGTGTCACATTTTAATGGGCACATAGGGTTTGTGAAATGTATGAATCCAAGTGACACATGACACATCAAAAGTGGATGCACATCACCCTGGGTGACATCAGCGTTCCATGTCACCTTGGATTGATAGTCGTCCAAGCCCCTCAATTTCACGGTCAAGGCATGTCCACGTAACCCTTGGATCTATGGCCTTTGTTACTTTGTAACTTCATCATTCGGGGGATCCATGGTCTGAATTCCTCCTTGATCCCGAATTATTTAATGCCAAGATAACCATGGTATATATCTAATGGTTAGGGGAGATCTCGAAGGGTCCCTAGATATACGGTCCTCATTAATTTACAACTCTAGCCTTCGGGGGTTTCTGCGTTATGGTTTCTCCCCTCTCCCAAAGTAGGAATTCACCGAAGTACCGTACGCAGGTCCCTCCACTGGTTGATTGAACGATTAAGAGGGGTTCTTAATAGATTTCCCAAATCCAGAACTCACATCAATTTGTAATTTTGACATTCAGAGAGTTTGATGCTATAAAATCTATGTTCTCCCGAAGTAGGACTTCACTAGACTTACCTCGACATATATCCAATGGCCAAGGGGACTCCCGAATACCCTCAGATCTGTGGCTCGTGTTACTTCGCAATTGATGAATGGATCAAGGTTTAATTGTGGGACAGGTCTATATACCATGATTAGGGATACCACCAGGAATCGTTCAAACTCGTGGGTAACCATAACAATCAATTTTCTTCGATCGGTTTACAAATGGTAAGGTCAAAACACTCGAGAGCTCCAAAGTCCTGGGATTTTGAAGCCAGAAAGGCTTAGCTCCTTTCAGGCCTAGCGCAAGGTTCCCAAACCTTGGTCACATGGGTCTTTAGAAATCTCTTGTTGGATACATGCTAATATCTTAGCTGTGAATTGGTTAAGGACACGGGCATGAGCCCTCAGTCATTTGGGTGAAAGGTCTGAAGGAGGCATCCTCCTTCCACAGGGTTTGAACTTTGTAGTCCCGTGAAGGTAGATTCAAGAGGTCAGAAGGACTTAGGCATTCTAGTTAATCCTTCCCCGACTCTCTTATGGAATCATGTCCCAAAATATCTTTAGGTAAATAGAAGACCATTCAAAGCATGGGTTCACAGAAAAAAAATACACATTTCTACCTTAATCATTCAATATGGAACTCAGTCATAAACATATGTATAGATTCAATCACCATTTCCATTTCAACACACAGAGTATGAAAATACTTATTAGAAAACTAGATTTCGTGAAGCGACTGCTGAAAGGGGTGCATGTTTCCACCCAACCATAGGCACAACCACTCTTGAATGGATTACCTTTGGCCACCCCCGAGCTAGATGACGATGCTACTAGAGAGGATATTTCTTCTTTCTCAACAACATTCAGGGACAGAGGTTACTCTCCTCCTCCCATGGGATCTTGGCAACCAATTTTCTCTTTACCAAGCAAGGAGTTATGCACGAGTACTTCCAGATTCACTCATCAGCCTCGTTTATCATATTGGACTAAAAACGCTACCAGTAGCTTCTTGCACCCAAAACAATATTATTTCTCAGTTATTCCTTGAACCAGAGAGCTGCAAGCACTCTTTTCTCTTATCGAGATTGGTCTTTCGACTCTAATTCCTCGCGCAGATCTACCTCTACCCACGAATTATCTCTTTTCTTTCCTTCCTCAGCAAGGTTGCGTGGTTCTAAATCCCCAGCTCTTGGTCAAGTCTGTAAGTCTTTCATATGGGTAATTTTCCCCATATCCTCATTAACTCTTAAGGAGGACCGTTCTAGCTACCATTCTGACTTGGTAATTCATTTATGGGTCAAAGGATTGTTTTAGGATTGAGCCATTAAATCCATCAAGGTACTGGTTTGGTGGGGGGTCATCTCAACCATTTCTAGTTCCCCTCGCCATATCTCTCATAAAACCATGTTATATCTTGGCAAACCCCCCTTTCAACAACTATGCAACACTTATCTATTTTCTATTAATAACATAAAAACACATATATTGAATTTTTATAACAAAAAGGTTCATCAAATTCAACATTCACACATACCTAGTATACCATAGTCACTTGGCCAGTTATATTTATATTTACAAACTTGGGGAAACAAGGGTATTACAATCGTATAAAAAATTTATGACCCTGGGAAGTTGATGTAGCAACTTACCCTAATGGGGCCCACATGGATTTTGGCGCTTCATCTCTTAGGATTAGGTTTTTGGATGTCTAGAGTTTTGGCATTCATGTTCGATGTAAAAAGGCCTTTGGAGCCTCATTGTAATCATGTTCTTGTGAATGATCATAGTCGTCACATCTCTTCTCATAGATAAACCACCACCATTCTAGCAAGCTTGTTTCAGTCTGCATTTTACATTTTTAGCATATTTCTTTATTGAATAGAAGCCAAGTTTTATTGTATCTTCGTTATTGTTCATTGTATTTATATGTTCATAATATATATCTATATTCATTTCATTCTTTTCATAAAATATGGATCAATGGTATTAGTGTGGTCTACTCCTTGTCATCTTAGTGCATGTCCCCGACGAGGTCAGGGTACAAGATGAGGAATCCCTCGTGCAACAAAGGAATAAGATGATGGATAGTTTTGTGAAAATACTTCAACGGACACCAAAAGGCGATGTATCTTCCTCGAGCAAAGGAGGCACCCCCTTCAAGTTACAGATCAACTTTGATATTCTTATATTTGAAGGTCAGATAGATGAAAATGTTGTAGACAAATGGTTGAATCTGTTAGAAGGGAAATTTTCTGTCCATAACTTTTCCAATAGAGAAAATATTACATTTTCTCTTTTCAAAGCCGGCCCCCATGTCAACTATTGGTGGGAGACTTTCTGTGAGAAAAAGGCATCATAGAAACCCTCATTATTTATAGTTTCACTCACCTGGGAGTCCTTCAGGGATTCTATTAAGGAACAATACTACCCTGTTTGAATTTATGGCAACCTGTATACAATATGGACCACACTATGGTAGGAAAGGGACCAATTAGTGCCACAGTTCACAAATATCTTCGATACCTTTCACACCAATATAGGTATCAAATATTATGAGTGACATTTGATGCTCAAATATCACAACAATATTCATAGATACATCAATAAAGAAATGGATTTTATGGCAATCTCGTCCTTGGGTGCGACCTTTCGATATGTCATCAAAATCGAGCAGAAGCTTAAACAAAAGATGTGGTAGTTTGGGTATGGGAACCCGTCACAATAGAAGCAGGGAAAGGGTAGCCCCAACCTATAGAAAAAAGGGCAGAGAAAAGACGGACAACCTCAGGACAACCAATGTAAGCCACAAACAAAGAAAGAAAATGGAAAGATAAATAAAGACACCAAGAAGTTGTGTGACTTCCATAAGAGTCATTAGAATAACATAGTTGATTGCTTCTCAAAGAATTCATTGATGGTTGAGGTGAAAGCCTCTGAATTAGATGCAGGTTTTGACTCATAGAAAAAATCACAAAAGGGGAGATGGATTATTGATGTGGAACCCAATGCCAGTATTGTTACCACCAAGATCTAGCCCAGTGAGCCTGATGAGCTAAAAGAAGGTGAGTGCCTCTTTCATTCACAGGTGTGGGTGAAGGGTACTCTGCTGCACTTCATCATTGATAGTAGTAGCCAGAAGAACATCATCTCAACGAAGGTCATCAAGCATTTGGACCTAATGACAATGCCGCACCCGCAATCATACACCATCAGATGGCTCTGTTATTGCACAATTTGTACTTTCTCAAAGCCCAAGGAAATTGAATGGAAGATTGGCATAACAGGGGGTGTCCTATCACTATCACCTTAATAGGAAACCCCTTTTTGTTTAGAAGTATATCAAAGTTACCCCAAGGGAGACATCCCCAGTGACCTAAAGGGCTGATAAAACTAAGGAAAGGATGCAAGAAAATCCCCCTCTCACTGGTCACTCAAGTAAAAAGGTTCTTAAGGTCCTTTAAGGGATGAAGCAACGGTAAAAAATAGAGTGTACCTGCCCGAAACAAGACAACAAAGAAAATATGACATCTTTCAAGTACAAAAATGATGTTAGTGCTTCTTAAGACCATGAACCTTCAAAAAATAGGCTAGATGATATAAATTTGAAGCAATGTAACAATTTGCAACAACAATAAGTATTTTGTAACAAACACAAAAATTATGCCTTGAAATTACTTGAAAAAGACAAGAAAATATAGCTTTAACTAGGCATAATGATAGTTGATTGTCACAAGCAAATTTGGCAATGTATATCTAGCATTAAATGTTACTTTTTCATAGAATTTGATGCAGTTAGATGGTTGTAGCAATATTTTGTAACAACAAAAAATTCTAGTGCTCAAAATTGCAAGGAAACACCATGTAAAATTAACATTTATCTAGTAGATTGATTCACAATTGTCACAAGCAATATCTAAGTGATCTAAGTGCAAGTTATATAG
>JZKD02S1606546.1:115399-126416 GCA_000966675.3 Picea glauca
AAATCATTGAATCACCAAATCGTCCTCTCTCTCCCAAAGTCGTCCCAACCTGTAGATGATGATCTAGATGTGGTAAATCCTCAAGAATGGACTAGATCTGATGCTCAAAGCCCTGCAATGAATACCTAGGTAATAGAATATCCAAAAGCCCTGCCAATCACTTGCAATGAATCTCTCTCCAAGAATGGTGCGCCCCCTTTGCTGGAAACTCCCAACTGGTGCGCCCTCTCTCTATCAGCACAAGTGACTGATGTGGAATCCTCCTGCCATTGAGTAGATCTGGGACTAGAATGGTGTGGGAGCATATTGCATCTCCAAGACCAATCTTGGGACAAGATAGGTGGAATCTTTCACCACCGAATCATCCTCTAGGGTTTGTTAAGTCAAAACCCTCAAAACCCCCAATGCTGGGCTCACTAGCTAGAAGCCAGATATGAAAATATGATCATACATGAATGAATGAGTAGAGGCCCTTGCCTTTCCTTTATAATTTTTGGCTCAACTTCTCCCTCCAAGTGACTTTTATTTTATTAATATTTAATTAATGAATTAAATCACTTTAATTAATTAATTAACCATTTTACTCTTGAAAATCACCTTATCTCTCCTTGTGGCTTTCTTGGCCACTCAAAGTCACTTCTAGCCATCCCATCCTATAGTGTTGCTCCTCCTGATTCCAATGAGCTATTACACTGAGAGGTTCCTCCAAGTAATGTGCCCAAAATGACCTCTTAAGTGAATTTAATTGACTTATAGCTCAAAATAGTCAAAATCAAAGAAATCATTGGAATGCAACGGAACCAAAGCCAACCTATGAAGAATGGCTCATAATGATGAGATATGATGAGAAATCCAAGATGGAGCTCACACTGCCTCTCAATAATCCATGTTCTCACTATAACGCCCATCTGGCTACTCAGGCCATCATAAACCTTTGCCCTGTGATGATGTCCCAAAGTGGGGACATTACTGTCCTCCCTGCTAGAAAATTGCTTGTCCTCAAGAAATAACCAAATTCATCCAATTAAAATACCAGGATCCCATGTCCACCTGTGGGATACATAGTAGAACCCATACAAATATAAACACTCATACACTCTACCCCCTGGGTCCCATAACAAGTCATGAACTGTTATCCCTTGGGAAGCATAATCCTAAAATAAACAAACTTTGTGAGTCTCCTACATATGACACATGGCCTCATCTCCGAATGAGTCCATCCTCCAAGTCTCTACCAAGATCCACATAGCCTCCATCAATTGCACATGTTGATGCCAGAATGAAGTACTGCAAGACCTTCGTGAGACACTCTCAAGCGATGCGCTCCTCTCAACATTGAAGCTCAATGGAAAGTTAGAATAACTTTCCCCTGCAATGGTCCACTCTCCCTTGTCATTCAATGAATTGATCAATCTTGCAATCCCTGGGTCCCATGTTAACCTCTGTCGAAGATCCTCATGCTGACACTGCACTATGGTGACCCTACCTGACTGCTCCATGTATGTAGAATGGATCCTCCACCCCTGGATCCTCAAGTTGAAATCCCTGTGGCCATTGGATCTGTTGTCCAGAAACATTACCTATAAAAATGTCCCTATAGAAGTAGTACCTTTCCACCCACCTCTATGTCCAATCATGTTGATCAAGAGTGAAAAGTTGCCTTGCTCTATCGGGCAAAAACCTACAGGCCCTCTCCAATTCAATCCCTAGTAGAGTATGTGGCTCTCTTGCGCAACATGGGTCATCATGTAGCGAAACATCCTGCTAACCATGTGAACTCCCAAATCCCATGGCAACCCTAGAAGTTTATCACTTCCAGTCTCTACTAGCAGCTCATGTGCCAGACTGATCACTGTTGAAAGCCCTCTTTGCTCATCTGCTATCACCTGGCCTATGGTGCTCACCATAATGCACCAAATCTCGGTTGACTACTACTGACGATCCATCTCTTACCTGTTGTATGTCGTAAAAGTACTCTTGTCATGTGGTCTCAGCCTCATCACTCTCCATGCCCTCTGCCACCATTTATTTCTACTCATGCTACTGTCAATGATAAATGTGTCGTAAAAGGTTAACAGAAACATCGGTAGCTTACTATAGGGCTTAAAAATATCACCTTCTTTGTTCAATCCCAAGGATTCAACCAAAACTACGTCTACCGGTACCCATGATAACTATTCGTCTGTAGTCATCACTAAACCCCACTCATTAGGTACCATCGGAAGCAACTCCTCCGGCTGCTAGTAAACTAATCTCCATCTCCCATCACCCCTGCAACTGCTGAAACGGTGAAAGTGATATCTCATAACCATATGTTGCTGCAAAGGAGTGACATCTACATGCTCCCCTAGGTGTGTCTCCTCCCTGCAAGACACTATACCCCTCTGAATCCCATCATACATCTCGGCATGTCTCTATGAGTTATCACTCATCACCGTATGCTCTGGCATACTCATGTTGTCTCCCACAAAATCATGTTGCATCACAGATCCTGGGTGTATTGCTGGATCAACCCCTATATGGAGTTCAACCTCTCTCGGATCACCAATGGAAGTGTCCTCCATTAACCGGTTCTCCTCTACTAGATCACCAACATCCTCTATAAACATGACTGACTGATACATCTGAGTGTCCACTAATACAGATGAAGTGGATCTCTGACGGATCTCCTCAAGAGACTCGTTTGATCTAGAATCTGATTCTTCATGGGTTGTCTGTGTGCCTCTCAAGAATCCTTGAATGCGCTCCAAATCCTGAGTGAGTTAGTCCATCTCCAACTCCTTCTCCCTCAAAGCCTCATTATACATCTCACCAACCCTCAACAGGTAATCTCTATCAATCAACAACTGCTGGTAGTCGATCCTCATAATAGATACTCTCTCTCTGAGAATATGAAAATCATCCATGCTAATCCCCTCATATGAACTACCATGTGTCATAGATGCTCTCCAGCAATAATCTTCCATCAATGCATGCATGTCATCACTGCGCCTAGTGGTTTCCATGATCATATCCTCACTGACTCTGAACTATGCTGCTAAGTGGTGTGACTCTTGATTATGGTCATGTTGAGGTGCCACCTCATATCCCTCACTGCTACAGTTAGTCCTACTAATGTCAACTCTAGAGTCCCCAAAGACACTCCTTGCATAAGATGACATGTTGAACTGCCCACTGTCTACTGTGTTGTTGGGTACTCCTGTATGCCATTGCACCCTATCACTAGGTGTTATCTCCCTCTAAATCACACTGTATCCTGTATGAGCAGTCATATCCTCCTGTGCACTCACCCTGCTACTATCATCTGCACCTGGATCCCATGTAGATGTATCCAGACACATTCCATGGTCGTCCTGACCAATCAAGAGTGAATCCTCATCAATGTAGGCCTATCCTGGAAGTGAGTGTCCCTTCAACCTGTCAACAACCACAATCTGCTCAACTAATCGAGTCTCCAAAAACTATGACTCAATCTCCTCTGGTTGATCTGTATGTGTAAGGTCCACTATCTGTACTCCTTGTATCTCCTCCTAGATCGGTGGATCTACATGCCTGTGGTATACATCCCTCACACAAGGCTCATCAATCATATATGACATGTCACTAACCTCCTCATGTGACGTGGCTATCAGGGGTGTCTGAAAGGATGACATATGTGTCACTACCATCATAGGAAGCTCATCATCTCTAGGTGCTAACACGTGTAAATCCTCACTAGTGTCACCACTCTGCTGAGGTGTAAGGTCATCAATGGTATGTGATATGTTTGTTGATATACTAGTGCTATCGTCCTTTCCATCCAGCTGCCTATCCACTACACAAGGGCCATCATCCTCCTCAAGCATGCTAGTAGCCTCATCCTCTGTACAAGAGTCACTATCGCTAGCCTTTGTGCAAGAGTCACTATCATCATCAAACTACTCCAAATCATCATCTATCGCTCCATCCTCACACGTCTCATCATCACTATCATGGTGTGCCTCAATAATGCACTTTTGATCTTTACCCCTACACCTATGATCTGGTTCCCAAGGCACCTTGCAACTGTAGCAAGGTTGCGTGCTCCTACTGGGCATGGGGCTTCTTTGCTCTTCCATCCATCTAGCTATTTCTTTTCTCTTTTTATCTGCAATGATGGTCCCATGTAAAATATCCTCTTTGCTCCAACTGGGATTTCTAAAGGCTACATACTGAGGAAAGGTTATGAGAGCCCTATTTTCCTCGCTAAGGCTCGAATATATTATCTCCAAGCATGTCATCTCAAAGGCTATCTTATCCATTTCTTTCCAACTATCCATTCATCCCTATGAAAGACCCCTCAGGTTGGCAAGATTTAAGCTCTGATACCACTGTAATGATCCCAAGCCATTATGCCAGGATCATCGTAGTTTTGGGTGTCTTTAAAAACTTTTTTGGTTGTGGCATTTCGTCAAACACTTAGTTGATCTACTTGTTTACATGTGTTTACTTGCAAGATGGCCTCTTGATTTCAGCCTTAGGGTTTAATGATGTTTTATATGTGTGTATGAAACTATAAACAAGAATATATAGCCATGGAACCTACCTCAACCATATGCAATATGATAGACAAGCCAAAACATCCCAAATATGATTTTATTCATGAAGTAGAGAAACCTGCTACAATGAAGATGTCGATCTGGAATGCTCAACAGATGGCTCCAAGATAGAAGTATGAGCTGCTACAAAAATCTCCCGACAATAAAAAATAAGCCTCCAAAGGCTGGATAAGAGATGAAGACCAATACCAAGGTAGATCTGGCCATATGAAGTGCAGAAGCCCTAACTGAATGCTACCACTTCCTTCTGGAATGTTGAAGCTCCTCAACAATTCGGCCCTGCTACCAAAAGTGTCCAATCACCCCAAGAAATATTCCAACCGATAGAACGGGCAATTGTAAGGACAATCCAGGTTCTCAAATCTCCAAAGTCACTCTCAAACCCTATGGATCTGAACTCCTCCATTGAATGGTGCGCCCCCCCTAGATGCCTGAAACCCTAGATAATTCGACTTGGGTGAATGAGGCCTCCAAATCTCCTAAAACTCTCCACAATGATATATCAGGAAATCACAAACCCCTGGAAGAAGTTTTAATATCAGATATGAGGTATATCCTCCTAGATCTGCAAATCACTAAATCACCAAATCGTCCTCTCTCTCCCAAAGTCGTCCCAACCTGTAGATGATGATCTAGCTGTGGTAAATTCTCAAGAATGGACTAGATATTATGTCCAAATCCTTGTAATGGATACCCAGGTGATAGAATCTCCAAAATCCCTGCCAATCACCTGCAATGAATCTCTCTCAAAGAATGATGTGCCCCCTTTGCTGGAAACCCCCAACTGGTGCACCCTCTCTCTATTAGCACAAGTAACTGATGTGGAATCCTCCTACCACTGAGTAGATCTAGGACTAGAATGGTGTGGGAGTGTATTGAATCTCCGAGACCAAGCTTGGGACAAGATAGGTGTAATATTTCACCATTGAATCGTCCTCTAAGGTTTGTTAAGTCAAAACCCTCAAAACCCCCAATGCTGGGCTCACTAGCTAGAAGCCAGATATGAAAATATGATCATACATAAATGAATGAGTAGAGGCCCTTGCCTTTCCTTTATACTTTTTGGCTCAACTTCTCCCTTCAAGTGACTTTCATTTTATTAATATTTAATTAATTAATTAAATCACTTAAATTAATTAATTAACCTTTTTACCTTTGAAAATCGCCTTATCTATCCTTGTGGCTTCCCTGGCCACTCAAAGTCACTTCTAGCCATCCCATTCTGTATTGTTTCTCCGCCCGATTCTAATGAGATATTACACTGAGAGGTTCCTCCAATTAATGTGCCCAAAATGACCTCTTCAATGAATTTAATTGACTTATAGCTCAAAATAGTCAAAAGCATGGAAATCATTGGAATGCAACGGAACTAAAGCCAACCTGTGCGGAATGACTCATAATGATGAGATATGATGAGAAATGCAAGCTGGACCTCACAATGCCTCTCAATAACCCCTGTACTCACTATAATGCCCATCTGGCTACTCTGGTCATCATAAACCTCTGCCTTGTGATCATGTCCCAAAGTGGGGACATTACAACGTGGCCCTCAAATAATAATGCCCAAAGAACTTTGGGAGGCCATAACTTGCAAACTAGAAGTCGAATTAGATCCTGGTAATAGTCGTTATAAATATACGAGAGAATAGAAGAGGATGAAAACTTCAAAGAGATGATTCTAGATGATTAGAGTAAGTAACATTTTTATTCCCCATCCCTAGAAAGAGTACTTAGGGGTTGAGTGTGTTACAACGATCTTCGTTTTAGGCACACAATATCATGTTGGAAAGGTCTATATGAGGACTACACATTATGTCATCACACTTTGAATTCATCTATAGTGTGATTGTGACAGCCCGCAAAACGTTGTTTAGGGTTTCAAAACGACCTTGGAAGTTTAGGACCCGAAAAGATAGAAAAAAAATTCTAGGATGAAAATTGAAGTTGCCAAGATGACATTTGTATGTGAGCCAGTTGGAATAGGTGGGTGGCCACCAATATCCACTTGGACCATTACATGGGTGGCATGCAGGATTTACCTTGGGAAAGACAAACACATTTTGCATAGAAGATGAATGTACGATGACAAGGCATATGGGTGGGAAGCATCGAGAACATGGTGTGGCACAAGATAAGGGAATGCAACTAGGATGAGATGTGATTTTGTGAGTTCCAAGGACATATGAGTGTGATTTGAGGGTTGCAGTATTATGGGAATGTATGTGTGTGGGAGTGTGGGAATGAGGGTTTGTGAGACTACAAGGGTATAGGAATGTGGTCGTGCAAAATGACATTTTTCAACTCACGTGTATGTGGGTAAGTCATTTTGGGGGAAACTTAAATGTGGGTATGCAGGCATGTGAGTCGTGGGGAGTTTTGTGAACTTTTTTCACCTCCTTCCGCACGTGGTATACTTACGAAGACTTGAGTGCAGGTGTAGGGGATTTTGACCAAGGTGCTTCCACACACATCTGCACTAACTAAGAATTTCTCAAGTGGGGCCCCTTAGGAAAACCAAAGCAAGAATAGGTAGTAGGTATATAATATCAACACTAGCATACTCTTAAAGTGAGGGAAAATAAACATTGATGGGAATTTGGTGGTTAATATTTTTTAGATGATCCATGAATAACTACTAGAGAATTCATTCAACATGTTCCATTTGAGGATCATAATGCACTACAAGGTTTCTCTCCTCTCACAAGGGGTGGTCATTTTCTTTCTTTAACTAAAAATTACATAAGAGAAGATACAATAGATCACATCCAAGGCCCTATCCATGATCGATAATTAAAAATCTCCACCTTGAGAATGTCTACTCATCATGTTTTTAAAGGCCTTATTAAGAAATATGGTCCCATTATGTTTTTTCATTTCATCTATCTCCCTATCCTTGTCATGAATTTTTATGAGATGGATAAATAGTATCTAAAAACTCATGATTTGATATTCATCTTGTACATTTGTTCTATTGTAAAAGGAGGTTTCCCCCTCAAAGAGGCTTATCTTTCATTCTTGTATCTATTTCTTAAGGTGTGGAGTTACTTCTCTCTCTATTTTCAGGATATTTTAATGTTTTTTGTCTAACAGTATTGTCACACACCCCAACCACCACCATAGGCCAGGCGCATGTGACCTTCCAGAATACCCTCCAAAATGACCTGACAACAATATGTAACATGCCCAACCACCAAGGCTAATCCATGATACCTCAAGAATCTCTTCTTTCACTTAGTTTTAAAAATTTGATACTAAGAACTAAATAAAGAAGCATGGAATGACACATACAATCATCAATATCCATAATAAACTATAAAAGAAAGAAAAGCATGTTATGCACAACAGTAAGCAACAAGTAGGCACATTAGCAATGCATATATCATAGATAATCATCAATACATAGTGGAAATAATTATATATAAGTGGATAAGCATCATGACAAAGAGCACTTATCTTTAACAAAACTGGTCATCGACTAGATACAAGATAAGGACATTCCATCCAACCATAGATGTTTTTATTTCAAATATTAACAGTAGGTCACCCCCGACCCAGGACTATGAATCCAGAAGGATGGGTTCTAGGATGGAACTCATCTTCCCAAACCAATCAAAACTCAATATCTTAAAGGTTTCTCAACACAGCAATTCAAAGTTCACTAGCTATGTTCTCTCATCCTGCACAACCTAAGAGAATTGACCCCTTCTCTGGCACACAGCCCCTCAGGTTTTACACCTCCTTTCAGGGCTCCAATGCACCTGGTCGGGAATCTCAATGCTGGAAGTCTCCAGGACTCGCAGTTGTGACAACATTTATCATAATGCCAATGAAACCATGCACTCAAGCATCCAAACCTTGCTGGAATAAACACCAATTACTTACAATCGGTAAACAATGGATCTTCTCCTTCCTTAATTCATTTTCCATTCCTAGAGCAAGAGAAACAATGGATGAGAAAAACCAAATGAGTGAGTGTTTGATTGAATGATTTAACAACTCCCAAGTGTAACCAAGAACAAACCTTTTCTACCAAAATTCCCCAAATCCATCATGGTCTTCCCAAGAGACTCATTCACCCCCTCAACACAACATGGGTGGTCATTAATTAAATCAAGGCACAAAGGCTTAGTCCCTCAGTTTCCTCGTCTCTTGTGGAATCATGGTCCCCTATAATTCTTGTCCTTGTCTATCCGGAAATTAGCTATGCACTTTTATTATTAATAATGATCAAAGTATTACACTTCCTAGTCACTCTGACCTCTTTTAATTGTTCAATAACTCTGTAATTTCATCAAATAATCAAATACATTATTAAACCAAGGACTCAAAACTGGGGTATTACATTCCTCTCCCCCTTATTTTCAAAACGTAAATCATAATTTCAAAAATTTTCAAAAAGTCACGGGTACTCTACCCGCATGACATGTTCATTATCCCACGTAGCATATTCAAGACCGTAGAAGGTCCACTCAACTTTTACCAGTTCTATGACTTGATTCTGGAGCACTTTTACTTTTATGTCCAATATGCACACTAGTTGGACATGAAAGTATCCCTCTAGTTCCCCTGAATCAAATGCCAATCAATATCATGGTTAGGATTATGTACATACTTTTTCAGAAAAAAGACATGAAATACATTGTGCACATTTATAGAAGAAGGCAATGCAAGCATGTATGCAATTATCCCTATTCTATCCAATATCTCAAATGGACAACAGAATTTGGCTGCTAGATTTGTATAATTTCCCAAATTCAATGCGCTCTTCATGGGCTTCACTTTCAAAAGAAAATGCTCTCCCACTTTAAATTATCTAGTTATCTCGTTCTTGTCTATAGAATTCTTCTATATATACTGTGTTGATTTCAAATTCTTCTTGATTTTAACCATTTGGTCTTCCATATCCTTGAGTAATTATGGCCCAAGTACTATTTTTTCTATTGGGTTGTTCCAACTCACTAGAGTACTACATTTTCTACCATACAAATCTTCAAACAGGATCATCTTCAATGGATCTTGATACCCATTATTGTAGGTAAACTCAACCAAATGAAAATAATCTTCCCACTTAGATGGCTTATCCATCACATTCATTCTCAACATGTCCTTGATTACTTGGTTGACTCTCTTTGTCTTCCCATCTAACTGTGGATCATATACTATGATAAAATTAATATTTGTACCAAATCCCCTAAATAATCTCCTCCAAAAGTTTGATGTAAACTTTGTATCTCTATCTAAGACAATTTCCTTAGGAATTCCATGCAACCTAGCAATCTTCCTCTTGTAAATTTCTGCAATATTGGTTGTTGTATGAATCGTTTTCATAGAAACGAAATGAACACATCTTGTCAATTTATCAACAACTACCATTATTGAATCATGTTGCCTTGTTTTCCTGGGAAACTTGGTTATAAAATTAATGGTTACCAATTCCCATTTAGTCTCTGGAATTGGTAATGGTCGTAGCAAGCCTGCTGGGTGTCTATGCTCAACTTTCACTCTTTGACATTCCATACATATGGCAATGTAATCAACAATTTCTTTCTTCATTCTTGCCCAAAAGAATTGGTTTCTTATCATTGCAATTATTTTTTGGTAATCGGGATGTCTGGCATATGGAACAATATGCATTTCCTTTGATATCAAGTTCCTGAGTTCTCTGAAACTATGAATATAAACTATGTTCTTATGCATAAGAAATCCATCCTCTTTAATCTCGTACCCTTTGAAATTTTGATGCACATTCTCTTGTTTTAAACTCTCTTTTACATATAGGTAATGCTGGTTTGTAACAACAACATCCAGAATTATGCTATTTAAATTTGATTGGTGCATTCTAATTGTTGTAGTGTGCATGAGATGTACCCTTATGTTGAGTGCATCAAAAAAATTGTTCTCCTTTCCCTTGATATGCTTGATTTCAATATCATACTCACTTAAAAATTCCATCCATATTGTCTTCATGACATTCAAGGTTGGTTGCTCAAAGAGATATTTCATACCACTATGGCCTATTCTTAATTCAAATCTATTTCCCATGAGATAATGCATCCACATATTCAATGCATGAACTATGGCATCAAGCTCCAAATAGTGTGTGTGATGATTCCTCTCATGTTATTTAAACTTTTTGGACCCATAACTAATGACATGTCCATTTTCAGTGAGGAATCCATTGAGTCCTTCCTTGCATGCATTTGTACATACCACAAATTTTTCACTTGGGTCAACAATCTTCAAAATAGGTGCACTAGTAAGTAATTCTTTAAACAAGTTAAAATTCTCTTCTCACTCTGATATCCATACAAACTTAATTCCCTTCTTTTTCAAAGAAGTGATGGGATTATCAATCTTAGAGAATCCTTCTATAAACCTCTTGTAGTACCTAGCTAATCCCATAAAAGATCTAATTTCTGAAACATTCTTCGATGTTGGAC
>JZKD02S1606557.1:47844-84545 GCA_000966675.3 Picea glauca
GTTTTTCCTAATGGATTTGTAAGGATGACTGCGAGATGATATTGTGAGCCACAAAATTGAAGAGTGATTGAACCATTATTGACTAGATCACGTATGAAGTGATAGTGAGTGTCAAAGTGTTTTTTTTTATTATGAAAAACATGGTGTTTAGATAAATCAATTGTTGAAGTATTGTCACATAAGATAGGAGTTGGATCCTTTTATGTATGTGACATGTCATTCGATAGTATTGACAACCACATGGCTTGAAAGGAAGATGAGGTAGCATAAACATACTCTGCCTCTGAAGAAAATATTGAGGCAATGGGCTGCTTCGTTGATGCCCAAGAAACAATTTTTGTGCCCAGGTAAAAATCATAGCCTCAGGTGCTTTTTCGATCATATAGGCTTCCTGCAAAATCATTGTCAGTGTAACCAGGAAGATGATTATGTTCAGATTGAGTGTACCATAAACCAAAATTGAGAGTACCAATAACATATCTCAGAATCTTTTTTTCGATATTCCAGGAAGAATATTTGGGAGATTGCATGAACCTAGAAACAAAGTCGACTGCATACATAATATCAAGTCCAGTTGTTGTAAGATACAACAAACTGCCTAGTAAAATTTTGTACAAAGTAGAATCGACTGTAGGGCTTTCATCTTGCTTGCTCAATTTTGTGCCTAGGGGTATGGGGGTTTCTGCTAGATTGAAATCTTCCATGTGAAATCTTTTGAGGATGTATGTTGCATACTTTTAGTGACAGAAAAAAATCCCTTTGGTTGATTAGTCAACCTCAATCCCCAAAAACTATTTCATTATGCCAAGATCTATCATCTCAAACTCAGATTGCATGGCATGTTTAAAACTAGTTAACTCAAGATTTCCAATATATATCATGTCATCAACATATAAACTTGCAATCAAAATTTTACCTTGATAATATGTTTTGGTGTATAGAGATGGCTCATTTTGGCTTCTATTGAAACCAATTTTGTTCAGGTAAGTGTCAATTTTGTTGTACCAAGATCTTGGATCTTGCTTTAAGCCATACAAAGATTTCTTACACTGATACACTTTGGTTGGCTACTCTTTCACTTCAAATATAGGTGGTTGATCCACATAGACCTCTTCTTCTAAGACAACATTCAAAAAATATGATTGGACATCCATCTTGTATACTTTCCATTTGTGTTGAGCTTCTATGGCTAAGAGAGTCCTTAATGTAATGTACCTCTAATTTTCCATAAAAGAAACAATTTCTAAGAGGCACTAATCTCCATTTCGCTTATAAAAATTCAGAATGGTAATAATGCTCAGTATGCTTACATATTTAAATTCTGCCATCACAAGAGAACAACCCTACACCAGACTGACTAAGAACTTTATAAAAGGACTTATCTAAAAATATGTGGTACCTTTATTCAACACCTATAGTGTACCCATAGATATTAAATACATAAATATATATCCATCTATACAGTAATGTATATTTAGGACTTGATTCCTAACATTCCCATTTTAATAGTTGGTTTTCCATGCTTGTTCATGAACCTATACCATTGACTTTATAACCTATAGAATCCTTCCCAAAAGTGTGAGTTTTCCATCGTGTAACACATAACCCCTGATAATCTAACCATACGTAGATATCCTGGTGCTTGTTTTAAGCTAGCATTATCACTAGGAAAAATAAGAGTTTAGCACAAGGGACATGGTTATGATTCGGTGGAACACAAACTAGCTAATAGTGTTCATGTAGTTATGGGGCTAAAGTTAAGTGTCCAATTGTAACTAGAATGACCAAAAGGAGCGGTCTAAACCTAACTCATTTGCACTTAATATCCTCCATAACTGAGCATTAAGTAAAGTGGCAGTAGTACACTGGAAACACTTAAATCCCCATCTTGCGATATTAATTAGAGGTCTGGTGATGTACTCACAGGATTAACGTTCGGTCTCCGTGCCCACAGTGATTTCGTCACCTCAGGTTGGTCGCATGGCCTCGGCCTGTATGCTTTACTCACCAATTACTCGGATCGTTGGGAAAATCTTTTCATTATTGTTTCTTTTCGCACTCCAGTATGGTGTGAACACAAGGTCATATCATATGACCTCTGTCACTTTCAGCCAAAAGGAAAAGTCATCCATGGGATACTGGACTCTCGTCGATGCTCGAATCCCTTCAGAGACCCTAGTTGTAGATTTGAAAGGTAAGTGTATCCCATGTGTTGTTCCAGAGTCTATATTAAAGGCTTATAAAGTACAATGTCTAGGCATCCGAAAGTGAGTAAAGGATTAAAAAAGGGGGAAGAATCAACCTTCAAAAAAGGAAGCTAAGGTTGATTTCCAGGTTGTTGTTGTCTCGCTTCCAATTGTTCCTGGATGCTTATATCTCGTTCAATCGTGGCCCATGAACGTTAAAGTTCTACCCGGGTGGTGGTTGTTTTAAGTATGGTATCGAAAAAGTTCAAAGCGATATGGGTTTGGTCTGACAAACTGGGTTCAATATTAGGCTGTCTTGCAATGGGGACAGTCATAGAGGAACAAAAAAATTAAAGGAGAGTTCGAGGTTTTTGATGCTGTATCAATTTGATCGTATAAAAGAGAAATTTGAATCCGATATTTGAAGATAAAGTGCAAACCAAAGGCCTTTTCCCGTAACTGAGTTATATTTTAAATAAATGGTGTGTGAAATGTGAGAAAAACATTAAGTTGTCTATAATGTGAGGCTCCTATCAAGGGAGAATCTCACCCTATAAACAAAAGAAGAAAAAGATATGAAGAAATCTGACGAAGCATAAAATATGAAGATATAAAAAGTTCAAAGGTCTTGTACCTACTAATAGCCGATACAGAGGAAAATTTGTAAACAATATAGATGACTAAAAATTGATCACCACAGTAGAGGTTTTAGTAAATTGCAGTAAAAACATTCATCAGATATATATATATATATATATGCGAAATGAAATTGAATATAAAATCACAGAGGAAACAAACTCATAACACAGTCTTGACGGAATCAGGAGTCTTCAGATTTCTTTGTATTAATTTTCAAAAGGAGAGAGACTCTATTACAATCGACCAAAAAGGTCCAACCCCTTTTCTTTCTTCTAATTTAATATTTATACAAACTTCTACATGCTAGAATTTCAATCGTTCCAGGAGTCTTTTCGGTTACAAAAAAAAGAGATTAAATGTTTCAATTCTTTGTCTCTGTCCTTCTTTCGGGCAAATGGAACACCTTCCTTTCTTTCCTCTTCGAGTTCTAAAAATATAACAGGCAGACACTTGTCATTATTTGATACCAGAAACCTACCCCTTCGCATGCTCGGTGCAAGTGATGCACCTCTCCACAAACTAGACTATCAACCTGGAAGGTTCTGTTTGATTATTTGCCTCAAAAGTGTAATAATCCTTCACTAATTGTGGAAACTTTCCTTCTACCTGTCAATCTTTGGTGCTGATAGAACATAAATGTACACTTGGTTTTATTAGCCATTTATCTAATTGGATTATATACGTCTKGGTTATCTATGATATTTCAACCAACTCTCTTTCCTCATTCTCCTTGATATTGAGCAGGTGCTTGGCTATATTMATCTGRCCCAGTGCCTCAGTGTTGTTTTCACTATCGAGATCCAACAAACTCCCATATATGAAGYTGAAATTTTATTCACAAGAGTTTCTTACCTCTTTAGCTCGTTGTCTGTCTTATGATATGTTACGCTCCCATGCCTTCAACAAAATGCTACCTCGGGTCTGCTCTGAGATGGAAATCCTGGAACTACTGCCCGTTTCCATTTTTTTCATGGCTATAACAGCCTCTTGGAAAGCGACCCGAGCTACCCCAGCTTCTTTTTCTTTGAAGGATATGTTTTCCAGCACTTGATCAAAGAGTTACTTGATCAAAGAGTTGGTAGTGGTTTTGAATAGTTTCCACTTTAGCAAGTAAATTTTGCTGAGCTGCCGACACTCTTTTCTGATTTCTATGACTTGGGATTGGAATATCCTAATATTTATCATCTGGCTTTCGGCAAAATTCAATTTGGGCTGTAACTTCTCTATCAATTCTCCTTGTTGGCTTATCTGTGATTGGTTGGTCTGAGCCATCTGCTGTGTCTGTTCGAGATTGGATTTGAGCCGCTCAATTTCCTTTTGATCATTTGCCCTAGCTAGCTCTATACCTGTGTTCGCCTGATCTCTGGTGGCTGCTTCTGTTGTAGCCAGCTTATCCTCCAAAGTTTTGATCGAGCGGTTTTTCCGCTTCAACTATTCTTTTAGGGACTCAACAAAATATTGGTTGGTTGTAGCAGAAGCCCCCAATGTCCCTGCTATCTGAGTTGCAAATTCCTCTTTTTTCATGGATCTCCCATCAGCAAGGAATTAAAATTTCTTGGCTGCCATGCCTGCTTCTTGATAAAGTTCTTGTTTCACAACGGCCTTTCTCTTCTTATCGAAGAAAAATTCGTTTAGAGGCAACTCTTCCACAGTTATAGGCGTTAGTTCTTCACCAAAAATCCATCCTGCGTCTGGGATCCCCTTTGTGGATTGTAGGGGAGTAACAGAAATGATGGGGTTGTCGATCTGCTTGGATGATTTCTCTGGGGTAACAACTGAGGTTGGATTTCTTGGCAGGTTGGGGATCTCGGCTTCTTGTTTCAGGCCCCTGTTTTTCTTCTTCTTTTCCTGGTGTTCCTCTTGGTCAGGTCTTGAATCTTTAGAGCTCTTGGCTTCCTTTTGTTGTACATCTGCAGTCAGCGAGTTATTACCCTGTAAGACTTGGGTAAGGCAGCTCCGCCAGTGTTCCTGAAATTTGAAGAAATCAACCATCTCCTCCAGTGACAAGGTTTGAATTCGAATTAGGAGCTCGACATAGGATCTTGCCCCTCGAAAGATGTCGTCATGAGGTGAATGCTCATTTTCATAACGTTTAAGGCCACAACTCGCCATGTGATTTCCCACGATCCTGTGTGGGTCGTTCTTCTTGAACTCAATGTGGACCAATTTAATATCCTCCAAAGTCGCTTCCTCAGCTTTTGCGTGTCCGAAATATAATAAATAATATGTATTCAAATGAATGGGGAAGGGATACCATACCTTATTCAAAAATCCTTTAAGCTCTTTGCTTATGCCACCAATCAAAGTTTGCCTAGCGATTTCGCGACAAACTAGCCTATCCGGTATGAATAATGGTAGAGCATAGGGGGGAACAGAGGTGCCGAAATCACTGATGTATGAAAATTATGCCCCTACATATGAATCATCCACGTTGCTCAAGTTGGTGGCGATGTTATCTGAAATCCTGGGCGGTGGGTTGCTGAAGATAGAGATATGCATTGGTACCATTACCCAATTGAAAATTTCATATATAAATTATGTGGCCCTATCTTCCCAAAGTTTTGAGTGTTAGACATGGATAGGCTTAGCCTCAGATGGAGTCCATCTCCAGCTCATTAGAGGGAAAGGCCTCATGAAACAAATAACATCCATGATATAGGCGGACATAAAAAATGAAGCGGCCTTTCCATTTGCCCTCTACATCCGATATTCAGTAATCCAGCTGGTTAAACTGTCTGATAACAATTTGGCCCAGTCAAAAAAAAAACCTTCAGTGAGTGTATGAATGTGAGGCACCCACGGGATAAAAAAATGTGTGGTGTTCTCCTTCCCATACAGCCTACAGGTCATCATTGCTATATATTTGAATTGCAGTTCCAAGGAAGAGATTGAATAAACTCTGTCACCATCCGCCCTGAACTTTGTAGGGTGCGAGACCCAATCCTTGATCAGATCAGACAAGTTTTTGTCGTATTGCTCGCATTATTTCCACTTAAAACCTTCCAGAAACCGGGCATTGTGTGAGAAGTTTTGTGTGGGTGACAATTGGTATATCGCCTGCAAATGTTCTAGTCTGAAGGTCCCAATGGTCACCTTCTTCTCACTAGTAATAGTTATAGTCAGGATGTCCACATGATCTAATGCCCATCGGATCATATCAGAGTAGGGAAGGAGTCATGGCCTAGCCGCTATCTAATGCATCTCTGCTTGAACAAGAATTTTGTATTTGGTGGCCAAATTGTCCTTCTCATTATCGTTGGAATCATCTAAATAGTTCACCAATTCAGACTGAAGAACCTCAGAGACATATGACCAGGTTCTGACAGAATCAATACTTTGGGGTGAAGTATCGAAAACAGTATCTGAGCCTTGCCCTGAATTCTCAGCAATCGCCTTGGACGCTTTTCATGGAGCCATGATAGAGGACTCTGACTTAGCTCTCCTGTAGTAAAAATGTGTATACATACAGAAATTAGCCTGGTGAGAAAAGATTCTTTGCGCAGGATAGAAATGAAATTTGAAACAATGAGGGAAATAACTCTATATCTTAACCATTTAAAACCCCGACATCCTTATGAACAGAACGATCAAATCGTTTTTAGAGAAATATTTAGCAATAAAAACAATATCTTTACCTATCACTTCACCTCATTTCAAATAAATGCCATCAATTTTGACAGGTTGTAACACACGTTAGTGCAAAAGACATTTAAATTTAACCCATAGACGGGGCGTGTTACTATTTGTATTAATGCACTGATTAATCTGGCTTAGCTTCTCTAATTAGATTTTCTTTAAAATTTAATCACCCTTTTCAACATTCACCGTATCGGGAGATTTCACTCCTATCCTTCAAGCCCCTAAAACCTGAGATCACGATGACGCGATCTAGTTAAGCAAAAACGTGATCCGGATTAAGCATTTAATTAATCAGTGTTTAATTAATATCATGATTTTTTGACTTGGGGCTACGAAGGTTTAGTTTCTTGGAAGAGTGAATGCCAAGTCATGAAACCCCGACATTGTTTTTAACTACAGTTTAAAATGACTTACCCCTGACACTAACCCAGGTGACTTTTGAAACTATCTGGCAACTTCGCCTATTGGAGTTATGACAGTAACATCTTTGGGGAGAGAGATCTCTGAGACATGAAATCCCGACAACACTTAACTAAGGTTTAAGGAACTTTACTCTCGACGCTAACTTGGGTAATCTTTCAAGGTTGTTTCGCGACTTCGCACATCGGGGCTTGGAAACCGTGTGACTTGTAACTCCCGAAACGCGAAATCCCAAGGTATATAAAAGAGAAAAATCACATTTAATGGTTAAATGGAAATGTCTTAGGATTACAACGGCCATCGTCACTTCGCATATCAAGACTACTGATATTTTCTGTGGGTAAAGGTCACGAAGTAAAAGACAACTTAAAGGCCAACATTTGATTTTAAGAATTACATTTAAACCAGTTGAGAAAGGTGGCTCCAACATAGGCTCCAACTAGGATTCTTGTCTTCTTGTGAGACAGGAAGAATAGTAGACCATGTGCCTGTATTGGGTAAATGGAGTCATTGGTTTTATTTCTGTGAAAGTTGCTTAAGGAAAGGGGATACAGAGGGAAGAAGAGATTTCCTCTTTTACTTCTGAAAATCTTTTTAACACTCAAATGCATTTCAAACTCAGCTGAAGCCCCTTTCATGACTTTCTCTTTCTCGTTACTGAATTCAGGTCTACCTTAAGACAATCAAAACAGTCCTAGGAAATCCAACAGATCTTGTGGCTTTTGGATTGCATCAAACGAGGTAAATTACACGTTTTTTAATTGGGGAGCCCTGTCCGAACTTGGGGTGTAGATCGGGTTTCAAGAAAGTTGATTACCAGAGAAGAGTGAGATTCATGTATGAAATCCTTACATATATCTCAGATATTTCTTCACTACCAACGAGCCTGTTCAGTACCCCGGTGAAGTTATCTGGCCCTTTTTACTGAATTTCTTTTCACCACTTTGAAACATATTTATGCATTTAAATGCTGAGACGAGGGAAATCATTTCTGAATTTCATTTCATTGTCTCTTTGGACTAGATGGGGGAAATCAAATATGAATTTCCTTTCACCATTTGTCTTGTAATTTAATTTTTAGAAAACAAAGTGGGGGCAATCAGTTTGTATGAGGAATGATATCTGTGTAATATTTGCAGTGGAGGTCTGTCAACTTGCTTTGATTACTCGGTACCAACCTTACCTTAACTTTCAAAACACCTTATCCCATAGGGAAAAAGGGAAANTATGAATCATCCACGTTGCTCAAGTTGGTGGCGATGTTATCTGAAATCCTGGGCGGTGGGTTGCTGAAGATAGAGATATGCATTGGTACCATTACCCAATTGAAAATTTCATATATAAATTATGTGGCCCTATCTTCCCAAAGTTTTGAGTGTTAGACATGGATAGGCTTAGCCTCAGATGGAGTCCATCTCCAGCTCATTAGAGGGAAAGGCCTCATGAAACAAATAACATCCATGATATAGGCGGACATAAAAAATGAAGCGGCCTTTCCATTTGCCCTCTACATCCGATATTCAGTAATCCAGCTGGTTAAACTGTCTGATAACAATTTGGCCCAGTCAAAAAAAAAACCTTCAGTGAGTGTATGAATGTGAGGCACCCACGGGATAAAAAAATGTGTGGTGTTCTCCTTCCCATACAGCCTACAGGTCATCATTGCTATATATTTGAATTGCAGTTCCAAGGAAGAGATTGAATAAACTCTGTCACCATCCGCCCTGAACTTTGTAGGGTGCGAGACCCAATCCTTGATCAGATCAGACAAGTTTTTGTCGTATTGCTCGCATTATTTCCACTTAAAACCTTCCAGAAACCGGGCATTGTGTGAGAAGTTTTGTGTGGGTGACAATTGGTATATCGCCTGCAAATGTTCTAGTCTGAAGGTCCCAATGGTCACCTTCTTCTCACTAGTAATAGTTATAGTCAGGATGTCCACATGATCTAATGCCCATCGGATCATATCAGAGTAGGGAAGGAGTCATGGCCTAGCCGCTATCTAATGCATCTCTGCTTGAACAAGAATTTTGTATTTGGTGGCCAAATTGTCCTTCTCATTATCGTTGGAATCATCTAAATAGTTCACCAATTCAGACTGAAGAACCTCAGAGACATATGACCAGGTTCTGACAGAATCAATACTTTGGGGTGAAGTATCGAAAACAGTATCTGAGCCTTGCCCTGAATTCTCAGCAATCGCCTTGGACGCTTTTCATGGAGCCATGATAGAGGACTCTGACTTAGCTCTCCTGTAGTAAAAATGTGTATACATACAGAAATTAGCCTGGTGAGAAAAGATTCTTTGCGCAGGATAGAAATGAAATTTGAAACAATGAGGGAAATAACTCTATATCTTAACCATTTAAAACCCCGACATCCTTATGAACAGAACGATCAAATCGTTTTTAGAGAAATATTTAGCAATAAAAACAATATCTTTACCTATCACTTCACCTCATTTCAAATAAATGCCATCAATTTTGACAGGTTGTAACACACGTTAGTGCAAAAGACATTTAAATTTAACCCATAGACGGGGCGTGTTACTATTTGTATTAATGCACTGATTAATCTAGCTTAGCTTCTCTAATTATATTTTCTTTAAACTTTAATCACCCTTTTCAACATTCACCGTATCAGGAGATTTCACTCCTATCCTTCAAGCCCCTAAAACCTGAGATCATGATGACGCGATCTAGTTAAGCAAAAACGTGATCCGGATTAAGCATTTAATTAATCAATGTTTAATTAATATCATGATTTTTTGACTCGGGGCTATGAAGGTTTAGTTTCTTGGAAGAGTGAATGCCAAGTCGCGAAACCCTGACATTGTTTTTAACTACAGTTTAAAATGACTTACCCCTGACACTAACCCGGGTGACTTTTGAAACTATCTGGCAACTTTGCCTATCGGAGTTATGACAGTAACATCTTTGGGGAGAGAGATCTCTGAGATATGAAATCCCGACAACACTTAACTAAGGTTTAAGGAACTTTACTCTCGACGCTAACTTGGGTAATCTTTCAAGGTTGTTTCGCGACTTCGCACATCGGGGCTTGGAAACCGTGTGACTTGTAACTCCCGAAACGCGAAATCCCAAGGTATATAAAAGAGAAAAATCACATTTAATGGTTAAATGGAAATGTCTTAGGATTACAACGGCCATCGTCACTTCGCATATCAAGACTACTGATATTTTCTGTGGGTAAAGGTCACGAAGTAAAAGACAACTTAAAGGCCAACATTTGATTTTAAGAATTACATTTAAACCAGTTGAGAAAGGTGGCTCCAACATAGGCTCCAACTAGGATTCTTGTCTTCTTGTGAGACAGGAAGAATAGTAGACCATGTGCCTGTATTGGGTAAATGGAGTCATTGGTTTTATTTCTGTGAAAGTTGCTTAAGGAAAGGGGATACAGAGGGAAGAAGAGATTTCCTCTTTTACTTCTGAAAATCTTTTTAACACTCAAATGCATTTCAAACTCAGCTGAAGCCCCTTTCATGACTTTCTCTTTCTCGTTACTGAATTCAGGTCTACCTTAAGACAATCAAAACAGTCCTAGGAAATCCAACAGATCTTGTGGCTTTTGGATTGCATCAAACGAGGTAAATTACACGTTTTTTAATTGGGGAGCCCTGTCCGAACTTGGGGTGTAGATCGGGTTTCAAGAAAGTTGATTACCAGAGAAGAGTGAGATTCATGTATGAAATCCTTACATATATCTCAGATATTTCTTCACTACCAACGAGCCTGTTCAGTACCCCGGTGAAGTTATCTGGCCCTTTTTACTGAATTTCTTTTCACCACTTTGAAACATATTTATGCATTTAAATGCTGAGACGAGGGAAATCATTTCTGAATTTCATTTCATTGTCTCTTTGGACTAGATGGGGGAAATCAAATATGAATTTCCTTTCACCATTTGTCTTGTAATTTAATTTTTAGAAAACAAAGTGGGGGCAATCAGTTTGTATGAGGAATGATATCTGTGTAATATTTGCAGTGGAGGTCTGTCAACTTGCTTTGATTACTCGGTACCAACCTTACCTTAACTTTCAAAACACCTTATCCCATAGGGAAAAAGGGAAAGATTACTTCCAGGGGCCTTCCTTCGATCAAGCCTCAATCCTTTGAAACTATTAGAAAACCTAGAAGAGTCAAGATCAACCTATGCATAACTTTGTTTAGTAAGAGACTAAGGAGTTGTGAAGACTGGCTTACTTTCTAGAATCTTCTTTACAGCTTCCAAAGATAAAACGTAATCTATTCTCCCTATGTATGGAACCCAGAAAGATGCTTGGTTTTTTAAGAAGGTAAGTCTACAGACATAAAAAGGTGACAGAGAGAGATCTGGAATTCGAAACACAGGGATCATGGATTAAAACCGACTTTGGGACCCTTTTCCGGAGGCGCTTTACTTTATCTGCTTATATTAATTACCTCCTATCGTTATCTAGGTGAAACTTTTAGGACCCAGAGTAAGGATTTGTTCTTTTGATAACCCGTCAAGCGAAAACATCATAATTATGAGACCGTCACAGCACTTTAGAGACCTTCGTTAAAAGAAAAGAAAAACTCTCAGGAATTCGTACCTTTGTCTTACCATTTTGTTTTCCTTTAAAATAACATAAAACTTTTTCTATCACCTGTTTTCAGTGAATTTAGTCTCTTATATATGACTTTATGTTTACTCCTTTTGCTTGTTTGGGCTGCAATCCTGAATCCTGCAAACACGAAGAGTATCGGGGTTTTAAAAAAAAAAAGAGTTGAATGCATTGAAAATTTCACGTCTCTACTTTTACAAAAATCACTGACCTAATTAATTAGTGGTGAAAGTAAACTTACCAAAGAGAAATTATGAAATAGAAAGAAAACACAAACCAATATATACAATGGAAATTTGTTGGGAACCAATTATTGCATATAGTGTTTTAAATAATGCTCGTTGACAGGGGTGTTGAAAATTTTACCGTCCATATTTTCTAATAGAAACGAATTTTTTCCTTCAGGAACTGCGACTTTGAATGGTCCATACAAGATATGATCGAATTTACCATGTTTTTCCAAGTCTTCCTTCCTAGCATCCCATTTCAAGAACAAATTGCCACAGAGAAACTCTTTGTCTTTTGCCTTACGGTCGAATAACGTTTTCATGTCGTCTTGGTATTTCTGCAACCTTTTGTCCACTTTGACCCTTTGTTGTTGTACTTCAATCAACTGGTTTATCCTTCTTGTGACATGATTTGGTTCTTATTTCTCATCTTGCCAAAGTTTCATTATGAGAAGCGCTAGATTTATGTGTAATACAACGTCGGTCCCATAGACCATTTGGAAAGGAGAAGTGCCAATAGATTTTTTCGTGCCTATCCGGTTTTCCCATAAAGCATATTTCAAATGTACATGCCAAGATTTTTTGTTCTCGTTCAACACGTTCTTAATTACATTGATCAGACTCTTGTTTGAAGACTTGGCTAGTCCATTTCCTTGAGGGTAATATGTCGTGGAGTGGCCAAGCACGATATTGTATTTTTGGCAAATACTGATCATAGCCATAGATTTAAAAGCCTGGGCATTATTTGTGTCTATCTTTCGGGGGTAGTCGAATCTAGATAGAATGTTCTCTTCTAGGAAATTTATTACCACTGAATCAGTTTCCCTTCTGGTTGGAATAGCCTCCACCCATTTAGTGAAGTAATCTGTGGCAGTCAGGATCCATTTGTGATGAGCGCTAAAATGGGGGTTAATTTCCCCTATAAAATCTAGTCCCCATTGCTGAAAAGGGGATTCCATCTTGACTGGAACCAACGGTAGCGCTAGGATTTTATTCTTTCTTGCGAACAATTGGCAAGGGTTGCAAGTTTTGAATTTGGCATTGACATTTGAGAAAAGTTTTGGCCAATAATACCTTACCCTTAGAATTTTATAAGTTGTCTCCCTCCAAGTGTGATGTCCCCCGCACACTCCTTCGTGAAATTCACTTATGACCTTCTTTGTTTCTGATTCAACCAAACAAACCAACAGGAAGCCAAGTGGGTCCTTCTAATACAATTGAATTTCAAATATACAGTACTTGACCGCATGCAGTTTTAGCGTCCTAGATTTGGATGGGGATAATTCACTCAGGCATTTCAAGGTCAGCAGATAGGACACTATATTTTTGTACCAATCAGATGAGGCAAATTTCTCTTTGATTCTGATTGCACTTGTTTTATCATCAAGCTCATTCATGTCCACACTCTCCTCACATTCCTGTAGGCCATTTATACCGAGGGCTCTGAAATTTTATTTAGCAAGAGCTTAGCCAAGCCTTGACCTTTTACTAGTCTCGTCGGTTTTATCTCTAGATAAAATTCTTGAATTTTAGCGAGCCACTGTCCCCTTTTTCCATCACTGTTGGACTGAACCAATATGTCTTTTATGGAGCTGGTGGGTACGTACGCGATTACCTTGGAATGCAACACGTAAGTTCTTAAAGCCTTTAATTCCTTCACGATATCGTACGCTTGTTTTTCCATTATATCGTATTTGAGTTCAGCGTCTCTGAGACTTTTGCTAAAAAAGGCTATCGGTTGCTCAAAACTTTCTTCATTTTTCTGGAGGAGTACCGCGGCAAGTGTATGTTCAGAGGCAAACAAGAAAATAAGAAAATCCTTTAGATAATCAGGGCTTGCCAATAAAGGTGCCTCGCTTATAACCTTCTTGATGTGTGAAAATGATGCTTTGGCCTCTGCTGTCCATTTCACTTCGTTGTTCTTCTTTAGCATATCTGTGATCAATTTAACAATTTCAACAAACTTTGGGATAAATCTCCTCAAAAAAATTATTTTTCCTAAGAATTACTGAATTTCTTTTATGTTTCTAGGAATATTTATAGTGTTTATAGCTTCAACCCTACTAGGATCAATTTTAATTTCGTCTCGAGACACAATATGGCCCAAGAGTTTACCTTCTTGCATGGAAAAGTGAGACTTTATGGGTTTTAAAGACAGACCAAACCTATGACATTTTTCAAACGTCTGCTTGAGATGTATCAAATGATCTTCATCAGATTTAGAAAAAACAGTTAGATCATCGAGATAGATAACCACGAACTTGTCTCTTTCGCCGATGAAAGCGATATCCATAGCACGTTGGAAGGTGGCACTTNATGAAATCCCGACAACACTTAACTAAGGTTTAAGGAACTTTACTCTCGACGCTAACTTGGGTAATCTTTCAAGGTTGTTTCGCGACTTCGCACATCGGGGCTTGGAAACCGTGTGACTTGTAACTCCCGAAACGCGAAATCCCAAGGTATATAAAAGAGAAAAATCACATTTAATGGTTAAATGGAAATGTCTTAGGATTACAACGGCCATCGTCACTTCGCATATCAAGACTACTGATATTTTCTGTGGGTAAAGGTCACGAAGTAAAAGACAACTTAAAGGCCAACATTTGATTTTAAGAATTACATTTAAACCAGTTGAGAAAGGTGGCTCCAACATAGGCTCCAACTAGGATTCTTGTCTTCTTGTGAGACAGGAAGAATAGTAGACCATGTGCCTGTATTGGGTAAATGGAGTCATTGGTTTTATTTCTGTGAAAGTTGCTTAAGGAAAGGGGATACAGAGGGAAGAAGAGATTTCCTCTTTTACTTCTGAAAATCTTTTTAACACTCAAATGCATTTCAAACTCAGCTGAAGCCCCTTTCATGACTTTCTCTTTCTCGTTACTGAATTCAGGTCTACCTTAAGACAATCAAAACAGTCCTAGGAAATCCAACAGATCTTGTGGCTTTTGGATTGCATCAAACGAGGTAAATTACACGTTTTTTAATTGGGGAGCCCTGTCCGAACTTGGGGTGTAGATCGGGTTTCAAGAAAGTTGATTACCAGAGAAGAGTGAGATTCATGTATGAAATCCTTACATATATCTCAGATATTTCTTCACTACCAACGAGCCTGTTCAGTACCCCGGTGAAGTTATCTGGCCCTTTTTACTGAATTTCTTTTCACCACTTTGAAACATATTTATGCATTTAAATGCTGAGACGAGGGAAATCATTTCTGAATTTCATTTCATTGTCTCTTTGGACTAGATGGGGGAAATCAAATATGAATTTCCTTTCACCATTTGTCTTGTAATTTAATTTTTAGAAAACAAAGTGGGGGCAATCAGTTTGTATGAGGAATGATATCTGTGTAATATTTGCAGTGGAGGTCTGTCAACTTGCTTTGATTACTCGGTACCAACCTTACCTTAACTTTCAAAACACCTTATCCCATAGGGAAAAAGGGAAATATTACTTCCAGGGGCCTTCCTTCGATCAAGCCTCAATCCTTTGAAACTATTAAAAAACCTAGAAGAGTCAAGATCAACCTATGCATAACTTTGTTTAGTAAGAGACTAAGGAGTTGTGAAGACTGGCTTACTTTCTAAAATCTTCTTTACATCTTCCAAAGATAAAACGTAATCTATTATCCCTATGTATGGAACCCGGAAAGATGCTTGGTTTTTTAAGAAGGTAAGTCTACAGACATAAAAAGGTGACAGAGAGAGATCTGGAATTCGAAACATAGGGATCATGGATTAAAACCGACTTTGGGACCCTTTTCCGGAGGCGCTTTACTTTATCTGCTTATATTAATTACCTCCTATCATTATCTAGGTGAAACTCTTAGGACCCAGAGTAAGGATTTGTTCTTTTGATAACCAGTCAAGCGAAAACATCATAATTATGAGACCATCACAACGCTTTAGAGACCTTCGTTAAAAGAAAAAAAAAACTCTCAGGAATTCGTACCTTTGTCTTACCATTTTGTTTTCCTTTAAAATAACAGAAAACTTTTTCTATCACCTATTTTCAGTGAATTTAGTCTCCTATATATGACTTTATGTTTACTCCTTTTGCTTGTTTGGGCTGCAATCCTGAATCCTGCAAACACGAAGAGTATCAGGGTTTTAAAAAAAAAAAGAGTTGAATGCATTGAAAATTTCACGTCTCTACTTTTACAAAAATCACTGACCTAATTAATTAGTGGTGAAAGTAAACTTACCAAAGAGAAATTATGAAATAGAAAGAAAACACAAACCAATATATACAATGGAAATTTGTTGGGAACCAATTATTGCATATAGTGTTTTAAATAATGCTCGTTGACAGGGGTGTTGAAAATTTTACCGTCCATATTTTCTAATAGAAACGAATTTTTTCCTTCAGGAACTGCGACTTTGAATGGTCCATACAAGATATGATCGAATTTACCATGTTTTTCCAAGTCTTCCTTCCTAGCATCCCATTTCAAGAACAAATTGCCACAGAGAAACTCTTTGTCTTTTGCCTTACGGTCGAATAACGTTTTCATGTCGTCTTGGTATTTCTGCAACCTTTTGTCCACTTTGACCCTTTGTTGTTGTACTTCAATCAACTGGTTTATCCTTCTTGTGACATGATTTGGTTCTTATTTCTCATCTTGCCAAAGTTTCATTATGAGAAGCGCTAGATTTATGTGTAATACAACGTCGGTCCCATAGACCATTTGGAAAGGAGAAGTGCCAATAGATTTTTTCGTGCCTATCCGGTTTTCCCATAAAGCATATTTCAAATGTACATGCCAAGATTTTTTGTTCTCGTTCAACACGTTCTTAATTACATTGATCAGACTCTTGTTTGAAGACTTGGCTAGTCCATTTCCTTGAGGGTAATATGTCGTGGAGTGGCCAAGCACGATATTGTATTTTTGGCAAATACTGATCATAGCCATAGATTTAAAAGCCTGGGCATTATTTGTGTCTATCTTTCGGGGGTAGTCGAATCTAGATAGAATGTTCTCTTCTAGGAAATTTATTACCACTGAATCAGTTTCCCTTCTGGTTGGAATAGCCTCCACCCATTTAGTGAAGTAATCTGTGGCAGTCAGGATCCATTTGTGATGAGCGCTAAAATGGGGGTTAATTTCCCCTATAAAATCTAGTCCCCATTGCTGAAAAGGGGATTCCATCTTGACTGGAACCAACGGTAGCGCTAGGATTTTATTCTTTCTTGCGAACAATTGGCAAGGGTTGCAAGTTTTGAATTTGGCATTGACATTTGAGAAAAGTTTTGGCCAATAATACCTTACCCTTAGAATTTTATAAGTTGTCTCCCTCCAAGTGTGATGTCCCCCGCACACTCCTTCGTGAAATTCACTTATGACCTTCTTTGTTTCTGATTCAACCAAACAAACCAACAGGAAGCCAAGTGGGTCCTTCTAATACAATTGAATTTCAAATATACAGTACTTGACCGCATGCAGTTTTAGCGTCCTAGATTTGGATGGGGATAATTCACTCAGGCATTTCAAGGTCAGCAGATAGGACACTATATTTTTGTACCAATCAGATGAGGCAAATTTCTCTTTGATTCTGATTGCACTTGTTTTATCATCAAGCTCATTCATGTCCACACTCTCCTCACATTCCTGTAGGCCATTTATACCGAGGGCTCTGAAATTTTATTTAGCAAGAGCTTAGCCAAGCCTTGACCTTTTACTAGTCTCGTCGGTTTTATCTCTAGATAAAATTCTTGAATTTTAGCGAGCCACTGTCCCCTTTTTCCATCACTGTTGGACTGAACCAATATGTCTTTTATGGAGCTGGTGGGTACGTACGCGATTACCTTGGAATGCAACACGTAAGTTCTTAAAGCCTTTAATTCCTTCACGATATCGTACGCTTGTTTTTCCATTATATCGTATTTGAGTTCAGCGTCTCTGAGACTTTTGCTAAAAAAGGCTATCGGTTGCTCAAAACTTTCTTCATTTTTCTGGAGGAGTACCGCGGCAAGTGTATGTTCAGAGGCAAACAAGAAAATAAGAAAATCCTTTAGATAATCAGGGCTTGCCAATAAAGGTGCCTCGCTTATAACCTTCTTGATGTGTGAAAATGATGCTTTGGCCTCTGCTGTCCATTTCACTTCGTTGTTCTTCTTTAGCATATCTGTGATCAATTTAACAATTTCAACAAACTTTGGGATAAATCTCCTCAAAAAAATTATTTTTCCTAAGAATTACTGAATTTCTTTTATGTTTCTAGGAATATTTATAGTGTTTATAGCTTCAACCCTACTAGGATCAATTTTAATTTCGTCTCGAGACACAATATGGCCCAAGAGTTTACCTTCTTGCATGGAAAAGTGAGACTTTATGGGTTTTAAAGACAGACCAAACCTATGACATTTTTCAAACGTCTGCTTGAGATGTATCAAATGATCTTCATCAGATTTAGAAAAAACAGTTAGATCATCGAGATAGATAACCACGAACTTGTCTCTTTCGCCGATGAAAGCGATATCCATAGCACGTTGGAAGGTGGCACTTTCATTCATTAGACCAAAAGGCATCTTATCATACATGAATGTACCCCAAGGGGTAGTGAAGGTTGTTTTTTCTTTATCATGTTCATTTATGGCAATTTGATTGTACCAGGAGAACCTGTCGATCATCGACATCCTATTTTCCTCAACTACCTTTTCTAATACATGATCCATTTTGGGTAGAGGGTAGTTGTATTTAAGGGAGGAGTTATTGAGGTTTCTAAAATCAACACACGGTCTAATCTCCCCACTCTTCTTTCTAACCAGGACCAAGTTTTCTACCCAATCAGAGTATCTCAGTGGTACTATTATTTTTGCATCCAAGAGCTTTTTAACTTCCCTTTCAACTATGGGCAATAATATAGGGTTGATTTGTCTAAGTTTTTGTCTAAAGGGTTTGACACCGGGCTTCAGGGGTATCTTGTGTTCGATCACAGTGGTGTCATAGGTTCTCAGTTCTTCATAAGACCAAGCAAAGATGTCTTTATATCGCCCGAGTAATTCTTTATACTTGCTTTTTACCTCAGGAGGAAGGTACTTTGATATTTTAACCATCCTAGGATCCTCTTTGGTCCCTACGTCATAGTATTCAACCTCTTATGGTTGGGGTTGCAGAGTGGATTTTAAGGGAATATCATTTTGATCGAACAATCTCTCCAGGGGGATTAGTCCCTTTGGAATTTGATTGTTCTTTAAAACCAACATGCGATGGTTAGCAATTTTTTCCGGAACTCCTGAGACTTCTCTCCCTCTTTCATAATCCAGGTATGATTATTTTGGTCCTCCTAGTCAATGTGGGTTTCGTAGAAATCACCTACCATTTCCAGGAACTTTCTGATATGTTCATCATCCCCGAAAACCTGTCAGTGTTGTATGTTGTTTGGTATGGATGGTTTATGCCTTACCTCTATGTGGTACTTTAATTTGAAAGCGGTGGGGGGTACAAAATTTGAAGCCGCTTTGGCCAGTGAATCGGCTTGNGGGTTTTAAAAAAAAAAAGAGTTGAATGCATTGAAAATTTCACGTCTCTACTTTTACAAAAATCACTGACCTAATTAATTAGTGGTGAAAGTAAACTTACCAAAGAGAAATTATGAAATAGAAAGAAAACACAAACCAATATATACAATGGAAATTTGTTGGGAACCAATTATTGCATATAGTGTTTTAAATAATGCTCGTTGACAGGGGTGTTGAAAATTTTACCGTCCATATTTTCTAATAGAAACGAATTTTTTCCTTCAGGAACTGCGACTTTGAATGGTCCATACAAGATATGATCGAATTTACCATGTTTTTCCAAGTCTTCCTTCCTAGCATCCCATTTCAAGAACAAATTGCCACAGAGAAACTCTTTGTCTTTTGCCTTACGGTCGAATAACGTTTTCATGTCGTCTTGGTATTTCTGCAACCTTTTGTCCACTTTGACCCTTTGTTGTTGTACTTCAATCAACTGGTTTATCCTTCTTGTGACATGATTTGGTTCTTATTTCTCATCTTGCCAAAGTTTCATTATGAGAAGCGCTAGATTTATGTGTAATACAACGTCGGTCCCATAGACCATTTGGAAAGGAGAAGTGCCAATAGATTTTTTCGTGCCTATCCGGTTTTCCCATAAAGCATATTTCAAATGTACATGCCAAGATTTTTTGTTCTCGTTCAACACGTTCTTAATTACATTGATCAGACTCTTGTTTGAAGACTTGGCTAGTCCATTTCCTTGAGGGTAATATGTCGTGGAGTGGCCAAGCACGATATTGTATTTTTGGCAAATACTGATCATAGCCATAGATTTAAAAGCCTGGGCATTATTTGTGTCTATCTTTCGGGGGTAGTCGAATCTAGATAGAATGTTCTCTTCTAGGAAATTTATTACCACTGAATCAGTTTCCCTTCTGGTTGGAATAGCCTCCACCCATTTAGTGAAGTAATCTGTGGCAGTCAGGATCCATTTGTGATGAGCGCTAAAATGGGGGTTAATTTCCCCTATAAAATCTAGTCCCCATTGCTGAAAAGGGGATTCCATCTTGACTGGAACCAACGGTAGCGCTAGGATTTTATTCTTTCTTGCGAACAATTGGCAAGGGTTGCAAGTTTTGAATTTGGCATTGACATTTGAGAAAAGTTTTGGCCAATAATACCTTACCCTTAGAATTTTATAAGTTGTCTCCCTCCAAGTGTGATGTCCCCCGCACACTCCTTCGTGAAATTCACTTATGACCTTCTTTGTTTCTGATTCAACCAAACAAACCAACAGGAAGCCAAGTGGGTCCTTCTAATACAATTGAATTTCAAATATACAGTACTTGACCGCATGCAGTTTTAGCGTCCTAGATTTGGATGGGGATAATTCACTCAGGCATTTCAAGGTCAGCAGATAGGACACTATATTTTTGTACCAATCAGATGAGGCAAATTTCTCTTTGATTCTGATTGCACTTGTTTTATCATCAAGCTCATTCATGTCCACACTCTCCTCACATTCCTGTAGGCCATTTATACCGAGGGCTCTGAAATTTTATTTAGCAAGAGCTTAGCCAAGCCTTGACCTTTTACTAGTCTCGTCGGTTTTATCTCTAGATAAAATTCTTGAATTTTAGCGAGCCACTGTCCCCTTTTTCCATCACTGTTGGACTGAACCAATATGTCTTTTATGGAGCTGGTGGGTACGTACGCGATTACCTTGGAATGCAACACGTAAGTTCTTAAAGCCTTTAATTCCTTCACGATATCGTACGCTTGTTTTTCCATTATATCGTATTTGAGTTCAGCGTCTCTGAGACTTTTGCTAAAAAAGGCTATCGGTTGCTCAAAACTTTCTTCATTTTTCTGGAGGAGTACCGCGGCAAGTGTATGTTCAGAGGCAAACAAGAAAATAAGAAAATCCTTTAGATAATCAGGGCTTGCCAATAAAGGTGCCTCGCTTATAACCTTCTTGATGTGTGAAAATGATGCTTTGGCCTCTGCTGTCCATTTCACTTCGTTGTTCTTCTTTAGCATATCTGTGATCAATTTAACAATTTCAACAAACTTTGGGATAAATCTCCTCAAAAAAATTATTTTTCCTAAGAATTACTGAATTTCTTTTATGTTTCTAGGAATATTTATAGTGTTTATAGCTTCAACCCTACTAGGATCAATTTTAATTTCGTCTCGAGACACAATATGGCCCAAGAGTTTACCTTCTTGCATGGAAAAGTGAGACTTTATGGGTTTTAAAGACAGACCAAACCTATGACATTTTTCAAACGTCTGCTTGAGATGTATCAAATGATCTTCATCAGATTTAGAAAAAACAGTTAGATCATCGAGATAGATAACCACGAACTTGTCTCTTTCGCCGATGAAAGCGATATCCATAGCACGTTGGAAGGTGGCACTTGCATTCATTAGACCAAAAGGCATCTTATCATACATGAATGTACCCCAAGGGGTAGTGAAGGTTGTTTTTTCTTTATCATGTTCATTTATGGCAATTTGATTGTACCAGGAGAACCTGTCGATCATCGACATCCTATTTTCCTCAACTACCTTTTCTAATACATGATCCATTTTGGGTAGAGGGTAGTTGTATTTAAGGGAGGAGTTATTGAGGTTTCTAAAATCAACACACGGTCTAATCTCCCCACTCTTCTTTCTAACCAGGACCAAGTTTTCTACCCAATCAGAGTATCTCAGTGGTACTATTATTTTTGCATCCAAGAGCTTTTTAACTTCCCTTTCAACTATGGGCAATAATATAGGGTTGATTTGTCTAAGTTTTTGTCTAAAGGGTTTGACACCGGGCTTCAGGGGTATCTTGTGTTCGATCACAGTGGTGTCATAGGTTCTCAGTTCTTCATAAGACCAAGCAAAGATGTCTTTATATCGCCCGAGTAATTCTTTATACTTGCTTTTTACCTCAGGAGGAAGGTACTTTGATATTTTAACCATCCTAGGATCCTCTTTGGTCCCTACGTCATAGTATTCAACCTCTTATGGTTGGGGTTGCAGAGTGGATTTTAAGGGAATATCATTTTGATCGAACAATCTCTCCAGGGGGATTAGTCCCTTTGGAATTTGATTGTTCTTTAAAACCAACATGCGATGGTTAGCAATTTTTTCCGGAACTCCTGAGACTTCTCTCCCTCTTTCATAATCCAGGTATGATTATTTTGGTCCTCCTAGTCAATGTGGGTTTCGTAGAAATCACCTACCATTTCCAGGAACTTTCTGATATGTTCATCATCCCCGAAAACCTGTCAGTGTTGTATGTTGTTTGGTATGGATGGTTTATGCCTTACCTCTATGTGGTACTTTAATTTGAAAGCGGTGGGGGGTACAAAATTTGAAGCCGCTTTGGCCAGTGAATCGGCTTGTTGGTTTTTGGCCCATGGGATGAAATGAAACTTTACTGATGAAAATAAATTTTCCATAAGATCCCAGGCGCAATTTCTATAAGATCTCAATCTTGGGTGTTTGGCCTGGTATTGCCGATTTATCTGTTTCACTATCAACTTTGTATCTCCATAAACTTCCAGGTTCTTTATGTTCAACTTCCTGGAAGCTTCCAACCCTAATACTAAGGCTTCATACTCACATACATTATTGGTGTAGTCTATATCCCATTGAAGCCTATAAGAGAAAGGGTTAACAAAAAAAAAATTAGGTGCCACAAAAAGTACTCCTGCACCTTCTCCTTCACATGACAGAGCACCGTCAAAAAACATTTTCCAAAACCCAGTGCTATGCATATTTTCGTATGTCTTTCCTGATTCATTATTTTCTAAGTAATTCTCTTCTGCACATCTATTTACATCATCATCAAAAGACATAATACAATTTCCTAGATCTTGATCGACAATATAAACAGAATAATTGTTAGGATTTTGAGGGTCTCTCACTGTGTAGGCTAGCCTCGTTTTCTTGTATAACTGAGTAAGTTGTCCACCAAACACATGAATCATGGCATAGGTCATGTCTAGTTGAAGAGACCCACCAAGTTTGGCTCCCCATGATCTAGATAGAAGTAAGCCATACTTCGGGGGTATATCGACAATAACTATATCCATCAGGACGCTTTTTATTGGGACTTGTGCAAGAGTGACTACTAAATCCTTTATCATACCTAGGCACTTAACTCTTCTTGAATCGAAAGAGTAGAGATCCCCATAAGGCCTGGTGATCTCGAGGCCTTGTCTATCCATAATAGTTTTGGGTATCACATTATGTGAGGCCCCAGTGTCTAGCATGCGATTATGTAGCAGTCGATCATGCACATTCAAGGTGATATAGAAGGGAGCGATGGTGTCTCTGGAACCCTCGAAATGTGGACCAAGAGTGATATTGGGCTTATCATATTCCAAGTTTATCATGTCAGAGTGACTTTCTAACTCCAAAAAACCTATCGCTTTGGTCATCTACTTTCGATATACATGATTCTTCACTAATTCCACCAGAGGGATTGGTATTTTTATCTTATTTATCTCATTTTCGAGGCTGAACCCTCCACCACCTTTGTCCATTTCTTTGGCTGAAACCCCGGAATCCTTATTTTCTAATTTATTTGTTTGTGCTGATTTATCACCCGTGAGTTTATCTACCGACATATATGTTTCAGTTGTCTTGGTTTCCTTTGTTTGGGTCTCAACCTCCTTTACTTTGGGATCTAGTGAGTCTGCCCCTTTAATTTTTCTAGTAGGTGTCTCGGTCTCTTTTGGGGCGGGCTCATATACTTCAACTCTAGGGAGAATTTTCTTGGGTTGAGGAGTCAACGCAGGTTTGTTTTTAGACCTCAGGTTATACCTCAGTTGGACTTCAACCATTATAGAATCAACTATTTCTTGATAGACAGAAACAACAGTGTTGTTTATGTCCTCATCTTTATTTGATGGTTGTTGAGTGTTCAAGGAATTCTTGTAATCTTCTTTAGTTAAGTAAGGTTGTGTGCATTCATCACCTAAATTTGTCACATCTTCATCCAAATCTTAGAAATCTTGTAGGTCATTTCCTGCTATAAATTTTTCATTTTTTAAAGGGGTTTGCATTTTCTGGTCTTCATTTTTAATCTACCTTTATTGAGTTTGAGGATTGGGGTTTCTTCTGAATTCCCTCTTAACGAAAGGATTGGCCTTGGATTGATCTAGCTCCATTTTGGAAATCTTATTTGATAACTCCTTAATTATCCTAGCCATATCATCCATTTTTTTGTCTGTGGATCTATTGGACCCTGAGGGTCCCGCTTGTTCCCTAAAACGTTTGTTTTCTCAGTTTCCCATTTCTACCTTGGTTTTCAACTTGCCAAAAGCCATAATATTAGATTCGATTTCTATGACANCATTCATTAGACCAAAAGGCATCTTATCATACATGAATGTACCCCAAGGGGTAGTGAAGGTTGTTTTTTCTTTATCATGTTCATTTATGGCAATTTGATTGTACCAGGAGAACCTGTCGATCATCGACATCCTATTTTCCTCAACTACCTTTTCTAATACATGATCCATTTTGGGTAGAGGGTAGTTGTATTTAAGGGAGGAGTTATTGAGGTTTCTAAAATCAACACACGGTCTAATCTCCCCACTCTTCTTTCTAACCAGGACCAAGTTTTCTACCCAATCAGAGTATCTCAGTGGTACTATTATTTTTGCATCCAAGAGCTTTTTAACTTCCCTTTCAACTATGGGCAATAATATAGGGTTGATTTGTCTAAGTTTTTGTCTAAAGGGTTTGACACCGGGCTTCAGGGGTATCTTGTGTTCGATCACAGTGGTGTCATAGGTTCTCAGTTCTTCATAAGACCAAGCAAAGATGTCTTTATATCGCCCGAGTAATTCTTTATACTTGCTTTTTACCTCAGGAGGAAGGTACTTTGATATTTTAACCATCCTAGGATCCTCTTTGGTCCCTACGTCATAGTATTCAACCTCTTATGGTTGGGGTTGCAGAGTGGATTTTAAGGGAATATCATTTTGATCGAACAATCTCTCCAGGGGGATTAGTCCCTTTGGAATTTGATTGTTCTTTAAAACCAACATGCGATGGTTAGCAATTTTTTCCGGAACTCCTGAGACTTCTCTCCCTCTTTCATAATCCAGGTATGATTATTTTGGTCCTCCTAGTCAATGTGGGTTTCGTAGAAATCACCTACCATTTCCAGGAACTTTCTGATATGTTCATCATCCCCGAAAACCTGTCAGTGTTGTATGTTGTTTGGTATGGATGGTTTATGCCTTACCTCTATGTGGTACTTTAATTTGAAAGCGGTGGGGGGTACAAAATTTGAAGCCGCTTTGGCCAGTGAATCGGCTTGCTGGTTTTCGGCCCGTGGGATGAAATGAACCTTTACTGATGAAAATAAATTTTCCATAAGATCCCAGGCGCAATTTCTATAAGATCTCAATCTTGGGTGTTTGGCCTGGTATTGCCAATTTATCTGTTTCACTATCAACTTTGTATCTCCATAAACTTCCAGGTTCTTTATGTTCAACTTCCTGGAAGCTTCCAACCCTAATACTAAGGCTTCATACTCACATACGTTATTGGTGTAGTCTATATCCCATTAAAGCCTATAAGAGAAAGGGTTAACAAAAAAAAATTTAGGTGCCACAAAAAGTACTCCTGCACCTTCTCCTTCACATGACAGAGCACCGTCAAAAAACATTTTCCAAATCCCAGTGCTATGCATATTTTCGTATGTCTTTCCTGATTCATTATTTTCTAATTAATTCTCTTCTGCACATCTATTTACATCATCATCAAAAGACATAATACAATTTCCTAGATCTTGATCGACAATATAAACAAAATAATTGTTAGGATTTTGAGGGTCTCTCACTGTGTAGGCTAGCCTCATTTCCCTGTATAACTGAGTAAGTTGTCCACCAAACACAGGAATCATGGCATAGGTCATGTCTAGTTGAAGAGACCCACCAAGTTTGGCTCCCCATGATCTAGATAGAAGTAAGCCATACTTCGGGGGTATATCGACAATAACTATATCCATCAGGACGCTTTTTATTGGGACTTGTGCAAGAGTGACTACTAAATCCTTTATCATACCTAGGCACTTAACTCTTCTTGAATCGAAAGAGTAGAGATCCCCATAAGGCCTGGTGATCTCGAGGCCTTGTCTATCCATAATAGTTTTGGGTATCACATTATGTGAGGCCCCAGTGTCTAGCATGCGATTATGTAGCAGTCGATCATGCACATTCAAGGTGATATAGAAGGGAGCGATGGTGTCTCTGGAACCCTCGAAATGTGGACCAAGAGTGATATTGGGCTTATCATATTCCAAGTTTATCATGTCAGAGTGACTTTCTAACTCCAAAAAACCTATCGCTTTGGTCATCTACTTTCGATATACATGATTCTTCACTAATTCCACCAGAGGGATTGGTATTTTTATCTTATTTATCTCATTTTCGAGGCTGAACCCTCCACCACCTTTGTCCATTTCTTTGGCTGAAACCCCGGAATCCTTATTTTCTAATTTATTTGTTTGTGCTGATTTATCACCCGTGAGTTTATCTACCGACATATATGTTTCAGTTGTCTTGGTTTCCTTTGTTTGGGTCTCAACCTCCTTTACTTTGGGATCTAGTGAGTCTGCCCCTTTAATTTTTCTAGTAGGTGTCTCGGTCTCTTTTGGGGCGGGCTCATATACTTCAACTCTAGGGAGAATTTTCTTGGGTTGAGGAGTCAACGCAGGTTTGTTTTTAGACCTCAGGTTATACCTCAGTTGGACTTCAACCATTATAGAATCAACTATTTCTTGATAGACAGAAACAACAGTGTTGTTTATGTCCTCATCTTTATTTGATGGTTGTTGAGTGTTCAAGGAATTCTTGTAATCTTCTTTAGTTAAGTAAGGTTGTGTGCATTCATCACCTAAATTTGTCACATCTTCATCCAAATCTTAGAAATCTTGTAGGTCATTTCCTGCTATAAATTTTTCATTTTTTAAAGGGGTTTGCATTTTCTGGTCTTCATTTTTAATCTACCTTTATTGAGTTTGAGGATTGGGGTTTCTTCTGAATTCCCTCTTAACGAAAGGATTGGCCTTGGATTGATCTAGCTCCATTTTGGAAATCTTATTTGATAACTCCTTAATTATCCTAGCCATATCATCCATTTTTTTGTCTGTGGATCTATTGGACCCTGAGGGTCCCGCTTGTTCCCTAAAACGTTTGTTTTCTCAGTTTCCCATTTCTACCTTGGTTTTCAACTTGCCAAAAGCCATAATATTAGATTCGATTTCTATGACAACATCTTGCATTCAGGTTAGGGTAGCCCCCCTCCTTTCTTTCAAAAGAAGTGAAAAATCAGGTTCGAAGGCTCCCGCAAAGGTTACCTTGGCTGCAGGTTGGGATGGTTTAACTTCTACTAGGATATTATTATATAGCTTGTTAAATATTTGAATGAATTCCATAACAATTTCCAAAGTATTTTTCTTTAAAGAGCCGAACTCTGTCAAATAATACAAATGGTCTTTCCTTTCGCCCCATTGTCTAAGAAAGGAGTCTTCTAGGGCATCATAGGATAATATTGATCCTACGGGTATATTTCGAAACCAGGTTCGTACATGTCCTTCGAAAGTCTGAACAAACAACCTCGAATATACGTCTTCGTGTTCGAGACCTAGGATATTGGTGAACTGATCAAAGAAGTTTATATGTTCGGTTGTAGTCAAGTCCCCTTCCCCTGTAAATTTAGGTAAGTTTTTTATGTAATTTTCAGGAAGGTCGTGGAGAGGGACAGGCAGGACCAAAAGCGCATATCTCGCAGCTACTTTAGCGAAAACCCTGGGAAGCAGGGGAGGTGCTTGGCCCCCCACTCCTCTTCCTGGAGCCACTCCACCTCCTCCTCCGGTGGCCACCATCGGTACTACCGGATAGGGAAAAGGTGTGTTATATAGAGGGTTCTGGAAGACTAAAAGAGAATTTCTAGCTTCTTCGAGAGACGAGAAAAGTGAAGACGGGTAAAAAGAGATGCGAGGAATTGGCTCCTTGGATTTGCAAGAGATGAAATTAGGGTAACCCGCGGGTGTGGAATATGAGTACATGGTATACTCTTTGAGACTTGGTGAGGTCGTGAAATCTAACTAAAGAGTTGGCGGGATATCGATCTCTGATAAATTCACTTCAAGGTTTTTACCTTTGTGTATGCCAGAGGTTGTCAGAGGGATTTCACTTTTAACCTTAGAGAGAAGTAAGGTTGAATTGATGGTTTCAAGGAGGGGATTGTGCGAAGTTGAAAGTTTAATGGAACTCTTGGTATTGGGTTGTGGGTACTTAAGCTGGTAGACTGCAGTGGTTGGCTTAAGGGAACCTCTAGTTTTCAGTATTTTTTCGGGATCGGAAATGGGTGTGGTCTGTTTACCCTACAGGTTTTGTCTGGTGTTCCTTCAACCGGATGCCAGCTTATTTAAACATGGAGTCACCAAGTGAAAGATAATAAAATCCTTTAGAAGGTGTTCATTCTTTGTTCACTATCAAAGGGAAAAACTTGCAAAAATGTCGTTCTTCCCAGAGAAAAGGTTTCGTAACTTCGTCCCCGACAGCGGTGCCAAAAAATGTTGTTCCAAAGTCTATACTTAAGGATTAGAAAGTATAGTGTCTAGGCATGCGAAAGTGAGTAAAGGATAAAAAAAGGGGGAAGAATCAACCTTTGGAAAATGAAGCTAAGGTTGATTTCCAATTTGTCGTTGTCTCACTTCCAACTGTTTCTGGATGCTTATATCCTGTTCAATTGCGGGCCATGAACGTTCAAGTTCTACCTGGGTGGTGGTTGTTTTAAGTATGGTATCGAAAAGGTTAAGAGAAATATGGGTTTGATCCGACAAACTGGGTTCAATTTTAGGTTGTCTTGCAATGGGGACAGTCATAGTGGAACAAAAAAATTAAAGGAGAGTTCGAGGTTTTTGATGCTATATCAATTTGATCATATAAAAGAGAAATTTGAATCCGATATTTGAAGATACACTGCAAACCAAAGGCCTTTTCCCATAACTGAGTTATCTTTTAAATAAATGGTGTGTGAAATGTGAGAAAAACATTAAGTTGTATATAATGCGAGACTCCTATCAAGGGAGAATCTCACCTTGTAAACAGAAGAAGAAAAAGATAAGAAGAAATATGACGAAGCATACAATAGGAAGATCTAAAAAGTTTACAGGTCTTGTACCTGCNGAATCATGGCATAGGTCATGTCTAGTTGAAGAGACCCACCAAGTTTGGCTCCCCATGATCTAGATAGAAGTAAGCCATACTTCGGGGGTATATCGACAATAACTATATCCATCAGGACGCTTTTTATTGGGACTTGTGCAAGAGTGACTACTAAATCCTTTATCATACCTAGGCACTTAACTCTTCTTGAATCGAAAGAGTAGAGATCCCCATAAGGCCTGGTGATCTCGAGGCCTTGTCTATCCATAATAGTTTTGGGTATCACATTATGTGAGGCCCCAGTGTCTAGCATGCGATTATGTAGCAGTCGATCATGCACATTCAAGGTGATATAGAAGGGAGCGATGGTGTCTCTGGAACCCTCGAAATGTGGACCAAGAGTGATATTGGGCTTATCATATTCCAAGTTTATCATGTCAGAGTGACTTTCTAACTCCAAAAAACCTATCGCTTTGGTCATCTACTTTCGATATACATGATTCTTCACTAATTCCACCAGAGGGATTGGTATTTTTATCTTATTTATCTCATTTTCGAGGCTGAACCCTCCACCACCTTTGTCCATTTCTTTGGCTGAAACCCCGGAATCCTTATTTTCTAATTTATTTGTTTGTGCTGATTTATCACCCGTGAGTTTATCTACCGACATATATGTTTCAGTTGTCTTGGTTTCCTTTGTTTGGGTCTCAACCTCCTTTACTTTGGGATCTAGTGAGTCTGCCCCTTTAATTTTTCTAGTAGGTGTCTCGGTCTCTTTTGGGGCGGGCTCATATACTTCAACTCTAGGGAGAATTTTCTTGGGTTGAGGAGTCAACGCAGGTTTGTTTTTAGACCTCAGGTTATACCTCAGTTGGACTTCAACCATTATAGAATCAACTATTTCTTGATAGACAGAAACAACAGTGTTGTTTATGTCCTCATCTTTATTTGATGGTTGTTGAGTGTTCAAGGAATTCTTGTAATCTTCTTTAGTTAAGTAAGGTTGTGTGCATTCATCACCTAAATTTGTCACATCTTCATCCAAATCTTAGAAATCTTGTAGGTCATTTCCTGCTATAAATTTTTCATTTTTTAAAGGGGTTTGCATTTTCTGGTCTTCATTTTTAATCTACCTTTATTGAGTTTGAGGATTGGGGTTTCTTCTGAATTCCCTCTTAACGAAAGGATTGGCCTTGGATTGATCTAGCTCCATTTTGGAAATCTTATTTGATAACTCCTTAATTATCCTAGCCATATCATCCATTTTTTTGTCTGTGGATCTATTGGACCCTGAGGGTCCCGCTTGTTCCCTAAAACGTTTGTTTTCTCAGTTTCCCATTTCTACCTTGGTTTTCAACTTGCCAAAAGCCATAATATTAGATTCGATTTCTATGACAWCATCTTGCATTCAGGTTAGGGTAGCCCCCCTCCTTTCTTTCAAAAGAAGTGAAAAATCAGGTTCGAAGGCTCCCGCAAAGGTTACCTTGGCTGCAGGTTGGGATGGTTTAACTTCGACTAGGATATTATTATATAGCTTGTTAAATATTTGAATGAATTCCATAACAATTTCCAAAGTCTTTTTCTTTAAAGAGCCGAACTCTGTCAAATAATACAAATGGTCTTTCCTTTCGCCCCATTGTCTAAGAAAGGAGTCTTCTAGGGCATCATAGGATAATATTGATCCTACAGGTATATTTCGAAACCAGGTTCGTACATGTCCTTCGAAAGTCTGAACAAACAACCTCAAATATACGTCTTCGTGTTCGAGACCTAGGATATCGGTGAACTGATCAAAGAAGTTTATATGTTCGGTTGCAGTCAAGTCCCCTTCCCCTGTAAATTTAGGTAAGTTTTTTATGTAATTTTCAGGAAGGTCGTGGAGAGGGACAGGCAGGACCAAAAGCGCATATCTCGCAGCTACTTTAGCGAAAACCCTGGGAAGCAGGGGAGGTGCTTGGCCCCCCACTCCTCTTCCTGGAGCCACTCCACCTCCTCCTCCGGTGGCCACCATCGGTACTACCGGATAGGGAAAAGGTGTGTTATATAGAGGGTTCTGGAAGACTAAAAGAGAATTTCTAGCTTCTTCGAGAGACGAGAAAAGTGAAGACGGGTAAAAAGAGATGCGAGGAATTGGCTCCTTGGATTTGCAAGAGATGAAATTAGGGTAACCCGCGGGTGTGGAATATGAGTACATGGTATACTCTTTGAGACTTGGTGAGGTCGTGAAATCTAACTAAAGAGTTGGCGGGATATCGATCTCTGATAAATTCACTTCAAGGTTTTTACCTTTGTGTATGCCAGAGGTTGTCAGAGGGATTTCACTTTTAACCTTAGAGAGAAGTAAGGTTGAATTGATGGTTTCAAGGAGGGGATTGTGCGAAGTTGAAAGTTTAATGGAACTCTTGGTATTGGGTTGTGGGTACTTAAGCTGGTAGACTGCAGTGGTTGGCTTAAGGGAACCTCTAGTTTTCAGTATTTTTTCGGGATCGGAAATGGGTGTGGTCTGTTTACCCTACAGGTTTTGTCTGGTGTTCCTTCAACCGGATGCCAGCTTATTTAAACATGGAGTCACCAAGTGAAAGATAATAAAATCCTTTAGAAGGTGTTCATTCTTTGTTCACTATCAAAGGGAAAAACTTGCAAAAATGTCGTTCTTCCCAGAGAAAAGGTTTCGTAACTTCGTCCCCGACAGCGGTGCCAAAAAATGTTGTTCCAAAGTCTATACTTAAGGATTAGAAAGTATAGTGTCTAGGCATGCGAAAGTGAGTAAAGGATAAAAAAAGGGGGAAGAATCAACCTTTGGAAAATGAAGCTAAGGTTGATTTCCAATTTGTCGTTGTCTCACTTCCAACTGTTTCTGGATGCTTATATCCTGTTCAATTGCGGGCCATGAACGTTCAAGTTCTACCTGGGTGGTGGTTGTTTTAAGTATGGTATCGAAAAGGTTAAGAGAAATATGGGTTTGATCCGACAAACTGGGTTCAATTTTAGGTTGTCTTGCAATGGGGACAGTCATAGTGGAACAAAAAAATTAAAGGAGAGTTCGAGGTTTTTGATGCTATATCAATTTGATCATATAAAAGAGAAATTTGAATCCGATATTTGAAGATACACTGCAAACCAAAGGCCTTTTCCCATAACTGAGTTATCTTTTAAATAAATGGTGTGTGAAATGTGAGAAAAACATTAAGTTGTATATAATGCGAGACTCCTATCAAGGGAGAATCTCACCTTGTAAACAGAAGAAGAAAAAGATAAGAAGAAATATGACGAAGCATACAATAGGAAGATCTAAAAAGTTTACAGGTCTTGTACCTGCNTTCTTTGTTCACTATCAAAGGGCAAAACTTGCAAAAATGTCGTTCTTCCCAGAGAAAAGGTTTCGTAACTTCGTCCCCGACAGCGGTGCCAAAAAATGTTGTTCCAAAGTCTATACTTAAGGATTAGAAAGTACAGTGTCTAGGCATGCGAAAGTGAGTAAAGGATAAAAAAAGGGGGAAGAATCAACCTTCGGAAAATGAAGCTAAGGTTGATTTCCAATTTGTCGTTGTCTCACTTCCAATTGTTTCTGGATGCTTATATCCCGTTCAATTGCGGCCCATGAACGTTCAAGTTCTACCTGGGTGGTGGTTGTTTTAAGTATGGTATCGAAAAGGTTAAGAGAAATATGGGTTTGATCCGACAAGCTGGGTTCAATATTAGGTTGTCTTGCAATGGGGACAGTCATAGAGGAACAAAAAAATTAAAGGAGAGTTCGAGGTTTTTGATGTTGTATCAATTTGATCATATAAAAGAGAAATTTGAATCCGATATTTGAAGATACACTGCAAACCAAAGGCCTTTTCCCATAACTTAGTTATCTTTTAAATAAATGGTGTGTGAAATGTGATAAAAACATTAAGTTGTCTATAATGTGAGACTCCTATCAAGGGAGAATCTCACCTTGTAAACAGAAGAAGAAAAAGATAAGAAGAAATATGACGAAGCATACAATAGGAAGATCTAAAAAGTTTACAGGTCTTGTACCTGCTAATAGTCGATACAGAGGAAAAATTGTAAATGATATAGATGAATAAAAATTAATCACCACAGTAGAGGTTTTAATAAATTGCAGAAAAAACATTCATCAGATATATATATCCAAAATGAAATTGAATATGAAATCACAGAGGAAACAAACTCATAACACAGTCTTGACGGAATCAGGAATCTTCGGATTGCTTTGTATTAATTTTCAAAAGGAGAGATTCTCTATTACAATCGACCAAAAAGGTCCAGCCCCTTTTCTTTCTTCTAATTTCATATTTATACAAACTTCTACATGATGAAATTTCAATCATTCCAGGAGACTTTTCAGTTACAAAAAAAGGAGATTAAATGTTTCAATTCTTTGTCTCTGTCCTTCTTTCAGGCAAATGGAACACCTTCCTTTCTTTTCTCTCCAAGTTCTAAAAATATTACAGGCAGACACTTGTCATTATTTGATACCAAAAACCTAGCCCTTCACATGCTTAGTGCAAGTGACACACCTCTCCACCAACTGGACTATCAACCTGAAAGGTTCTGTTTGATTATTTGCCTCAAAAGTGTAATAATCCTTCACTAATTGTGGCAACTTTCCTTCTACCTGTCGGTCTTCGGCGCTGCTAGAACATAAATGTACACTTGGTTTTATTAGCCATTTATCTACTTGGATTATATCCATCTCGGTTATCTATGATATTTCAGCCAACTCTCTTTCCTCATTCTCCTTGATATTGAGCAGGTGCTTGGCTATATTAATTTGGCCCAGTGCCTCAGTGTTGTTTTCACTATCGAGATCCAACAAACTCCCATCTATGAAGCTGAAAGTTTCTTCACAAGAGTTTCTTACCTCTTTAGCTCATTGTCTGCCTTCTGATATGTTATTCTCCCATGTCGTCAACAAGATGTTGCCTCGGGTCTGCTCTGAGATGGAAAGCCTAGAACTACTGCCCTTTTCCTTTTTTGTCGTGGCTATAACAGCCTCTTGGAAAGTGACTCGAGCCGCCCTAGCTTCTTTTTATCTGAAGGATATGTTTTCCAACACTTGATCAATGATTTGGCAGTGGTTTTGAATAGTTTCCACTTTAGCAAGTAAATCTTGTTGAGCTGCTGACACTCTTTTTTGGATTTCTATGGCTTGGGATTGGAATATCCCGATATCTATCATCTGGCTTTCAGCGAAATTCAATTTGGCCTGTAACTTCTCAATAAATTCTCCTTGTTAGCTTATCTATGATTGGCTGGTCTGAGCCATCTGTTGTGTCTGTTCGAGATCAGACTTGAGCCACTCGATTTCCTTTTGATCGGTTTCCCTAGTTAGCTCTATACTTGTGTTCACCTGATCTCCGACAACTTCTTATCCTCCAAAGTTTTGATCAAGCGGTTTTTCCGCTTCAACTGTTCTTTTAGGCACTCGATAGAATATTGGTTGGCTATAGCAAAATCCCCCAACGTCCCTGCTATCTGAGTTGCAAATTCCTCTTTTTTTATGGCTCTCCCATCAGTAAGAATTTTAAATTTCTTGGTTGTCATGCCTGCTTCTTTATAAAGTTCTTGTTTCACAACGACCTTTCTCTTCTTATCGAAGAAAAATTTGTTCAGAGGCAACTCTTCCACAGTTATGGGCATTAGTTATTCGCCAAAAATCCATCCTGCATCTGGGATCGCCTTTGTGGACTATAGAGGAGTAACATAAACACTGGGGCTATCGATCTTCTTGGATGATTTCCCTGGGGTAACAACCAAGTTTGGTTTGCTTGGCAGGTTTAGGATCTTAGCTTCCTATTTCGGGCCCCTGGTTTGCTTCTTCTTTTCTTGGTGTTCCTCTTGGTCAGGTCCTGAATCTTTGGAGCCCTTGGCTTTTGTTTGTTGTAGATCTGCAATCGGAGAGTTCTTACCCTGTAAGACTGGGGGAAGGCAGCTCCGTCGATGTTCCTAAAATTTGAAGAAATCAGCCATCTCCTTCGACGACAGGGTTTGAATCCGACTTAGGACCTTGGCATAGGATCTCTCCCCTTGAAAGATGTAGTCATGAGGAGAATTCTCATGTTCATACCTTTTAAGGCCACAACTTGCCATGTGATTTCCCACGATCCTATGTGAGTCGTACTTCTTGAACTCAATGATGACCAATTTAATATCCTCCAAAGTCATTGCCTCGGATTTTACATGTCTGAAATATAATAAAGAATATGTATTCAAATGAATGTGGAAGGGCAGCCATACCTTCTTTGAAAATCCTTTAAGATCTTTGCTTATGCCACCAATCACAGTTTTCATAGCGATTTCATGACAAACCAGCCTATTCAGTATGAATAATATTAGAGCATAGGGGGGAATAGAGGTGTCGAAACCCTGATGTATGAAAATTCTGCCTCTACGTACCAGTTGGCCACATTGCTCAAGTTGGTTGCGATGCTATTTGAAATCCTGGGCAGTGGGTTGTCTAATATGGAGATATGCATTGGTACCATTACCCAATTGAAAATTTCGTATATAAATTCTATGGCCTTATTTTCCCAAAGTTTTGAGTGGTAGACATGGATAGGCTTAACCTTATATAGATTCTAGCTCCATCTCATTAGAGGGAAATGCATCATGAAACAAACAACATCCATGATATAGGTAGACATAAAAAATGAAGTGAACTTTCCATTCGCCCTTTGCATCCGATATTTAGTAATTTGGTTGGTTAAACTGTTTGACAACAATTTGGCCCAATTGAAAGAATTGCCTTCAGTGACTGTATGAATGAGAGGCACCCACGGGAGAAAACAATGTGTGGTTCCCTCCTTCCCATACAACCTACAGGTCATCATTTCTATATATTTGAATTGCAGTTCCAAGGAAGAGATTGAATAAACTCCATTACCGTCTGCCCTAAAATTTGCAGGGTGCAAGACCCAATCCTTGATCAGATCAGACAAGTTTATGTCGTATTTCTCATATTCTTTCCACTTAAAACCTTCTAGACACTCGGCATTGTGTGAGAAGTTTGGTGTGGGTGACAATTGGTACATTGCCTGCAAATGTTCTGGTCTGAAGGTCCCAATGATCACCTTCTACTCGTTGATAATAGTTCTAGTTGGGATGTCCACATGATCTAATGCCCATCAGATCATATCATAGTAGGGAAGGAGTCGTGGCCTAGCCGCTATCCTATGCATCTCTGCTTGAACGAAGATTTTGTATTTGGTGGCCAAATCGTCCTTCTCATTATCGCTGGAATCATTTGAATAGTTCACCAATTCGGACTGAAGAACCTCATAAACGTATGACCAGGTTCTGACAAAATCAATACTTC
>JZKD02S1606557.1:88841-103557 GCA_000966675.3 Picea glauca
ATAGTCAAATAGTTAGTTGGGTCAAATCAGGTCTCTGCCCAACAATCATAATAATTAATTACAATTTATCAAATTCGAAATTCAAAATTGCCATAAATGGCAAAAATTTTCCAATTTCAAATTTACTAAAAACGGAATAGTTTTCTAACAAATTTTGAATTTTGAAAATACTTTATTTTTGGGGATGTCACATCCTTTCCCCCTTCAATAGAACACTGTCCTCAGTGTTCGTTCCTTTCTTGTAATAGGATTGGATGATATTTCCACAAATCTCCCTCCAACTCCCAGGTGGACTCGTCGGGACTAAAGTGCTTCCATTGCACCTTTACCTGAGCGACGTCTTTGTTCTGAAGTGCTATTTCTCTCCAGTACAAAATGTGTAGGGGTTTTTCCTGGAACTTTCCTTCTGGTTCCACCTGCACCAAGTTCCAATAAATCATATGAGTAGGGTCATGGACATACTTTTTCAACAAGGAAACATGAAATAAATTATGAATTCTTAGATTAGTTGGAAGTGAAAGTTGGTATGCTATGGGTCCAATTTGAGCTAGTATCTCGAAGGGCCAAAAAAACCTGGATGCCAACTTGGCACAGTTCCCGAGTTTTTGTGAACTCTTTCTGGCTTTGACTTTTAAGTAAACATGACCCACTTGAAATTCCAAGTGTCTTATTTTCCAGTCCGCATAAATTTTCTATCTATCCTATGCCTCTTTTAAGTTTTGTTGCACCCTTTTTACCGTACTCTCCATTTCTTGAAGCATTTCTGGTCCAACCATGAGTCTGTCAACTAGATCATCTCAGCTAGTTGGTGTCCTACACTTTTTGTTGTACAGTACCTCGAAGGGGCTCAATTTAGCCGAAGTTTGGTACCCATTGTTATATGAAAATTCTACCAAGTACAGGTAGTCTTCCCACTTACTCGGTTTTGTTCTTACGTACATGTAGAGAATATCTTCTACGATCTGATTTGTTCGTTCGGTATGTCCATCCGTTTGTGGATGGTAACTCGTGCTGAAATTCAAATTAGTATTTATCCCTACAAACAATTCTTTCCAAAAGGTGGATGTAAATTTTACGTCTCTATCTGAGATCACCATTTTAGGAATACCATGCAATCTAAAAATTGATTTCATAAATATTTCAACAATGTTTATAGCTTTAAAAGTAGATTTCACAGGAATAAAGTGTGCAAACTTACTGAGTTTATCGATTACAACCATAATAGAATCATTATGTTTCTGAGTTTTAGGAAAACCTGTTATAAAGTTCAGCGATATGGTCTCCCATTTCCTTTCTGGCATTGGTAATGGATGTAGTAGGCCGGTTGGATGCTAGTGTTTGGCCTTAACCTGCTAACAATCTTGGCACCTAGCCAAGTATTTTGTTGTTTCTCCCTTCATATTAGGCCAATAAAACAATTTTCTAAGTGGTGTTATCGTTTTATGGTATCCTCGATGGCCAAAATATGGTTTATTATGCACTTTGTCCAAGACTATTAACTTTAACTCTGTTGAATCTAGTATGTAAAGTTTGCTTTTAAATCGTAATAGTCCCTTCTGGTCAATACTTAGATCTGGTTTATCTGACTTTGCGGTATTTTTTTGTAATTCTGTCATTATCTTAGTGTATTTTTCATCGTTAATACCTGTCGTCCTTATTCTTTGTTCCAGATCACTTTCTTCTCTGGTGATATTTATCTCAAACAACCCATGGACTCTTCTACTTAAAGCGTCTGCTACCTTATTTTCCTTACCCTTGATATGTCTGACCTTGAAGTCGAATTCGCTCAAAAAGGCTATCCATCTTGCTTGCCTTGCATTAATATCTGGTTGGCTAAACAAACACTTCACACTGCTATTATCCATCAATAGTAGAAATTTTCTTCCCATTATGTAGTGTTGCCACATTTTTAAGGCGTGTATTACTGTTGCCAATTCTAAGTCATGAGTGACATAATTTCACTCATGTTCTTTTAATTTCCGGGACTCATAACAAATCACGTGTCCTTCCTAAGTTGAGACACCACCTAGTCCTTCTTTACTTGCATCAACATATACGGTAAAGTCTTTATCTAGGTCTGCTACCTTTAATATGGGTGTAGTTGTTAATAATTCCTCCAACTTGTTAAAACTGTCTTGACACTTCTGTGACCAGTTAAACTTGGTCCCTTTATTTTGTAATGATGTGATAGGGTAGGCTATCTTGGAAAACCCCTCTATAAATATGCCATAATATCCAGTGATTCCCATGAATGACTAGATATCCACTACATCCTGAGATACTGACCATTCCATGATGGATTTTATTTTCTCAGGGTCTACGACAATGCCTTCTGTTGAAATTACATGTCCTAGATATTGTATTTTCTTTTGATTAAAGTCACACTTATCAAATTTTTCATACAGTTTGTGTTTCTTCAACGTTTGCAGAACTATTCTTAAGTGTTATTCATGTTCTTCATCCATTTTAGAATAGACCAGAATATCATCGATAAATACTAGTACGAACTTGTCTAAGTACTGACTGAAAATACTGTTCATCAGGCACATAAATGTGGTTGGTGCGTTAGTGGGTCCGAAAGGTATGAGCACAAATTCGTAGTTTCCATATCTTGTTTGAAAAGTTTTTTTTCTTATATCTTCATCCTTTATCCTAACTTGATGATAACCGGATCGTAAATCCAATTTCGAAAAGATCTTAGCCCCACCTACTTGATCAAACAGGTCATTTATCATAGGTAAGGGGTACTTGTTCTTAATAGTCATTTTATTCAATTGTCTATAATCAATATAAAGTCTTAGAGTACCTTATTTCTTTTTCACAAAGAGGATTGGTGCCCCCAATGGTGAAACACTCAGTCTGATATACTCTTTTTCCAACAATTCTTGTAATTGTGTTTTTAAATGTGTTAATTCTAGTAAAATCATTCGGTAAGGTGCTTTTGAGATAGGGGCTGAACCAGGTAGTAGGTCTATGGAGAAGTCTATTTCCCTTCTAGGAGGTAATTCCAGTATCTCATCCACAAACATGACTCTGAATTCATGTAGGACAAAAAATTCTTCTAACTTTGGCTTATCTTCTTTTTCTAACAGATTCGTTACTTGGATGGCATAAAATTGACATCCCTTTCTCATACATTTCTTGAATTGCATCGCTGAAACTTGTCTAACTGATACAAGTTTTTGTATACCTTGGTTTGTTACAAAACTTCATAACAGTAATAATGTTCATTATGCTTACAGATTTAAATTCTTCCATCACAAGAGAACAACCCTACACCAGACTGACTTAAAACTTTATAAAAGGACTTCTATAAAAATTTGTGGTACCTTTCTTCAACAACTATAGTGCACCCATAGATATTAAATACATAAATATATATCCATCTATACAATAATGTATATTTAGGACTTGATTCCTAACTTTCCCATTTTAATATTTGGTTTTCCATGCTTGTTCGTGAACCTATAACATGGAATTTGTAACCTATAGAATCCTTCCCAAAAGTGTGATTTTTCCATCGTGTAACACATAACCCCTGATAATATAAACATACGTAGATATCGTGGTGCTTGTTTTAAGCTAGCATTATCACTAGGAAAAATAAGCGTTTAGCACAAGGGACATGGTTATGATTCGGTGGAACACAAACTAGCTAACATTTTTTAGGTAGTTGCGGGGCTAAAGTTAAGTGTCCAATCATAACCAGAACGACCAAAAGGCGCGGTCTAAACCTAACTCGTATGCACTTAATCTCCTCCATAACTGAGCATTAAGTAAAGTGGCAGGAGTACAATGGCAAGACTTAAAGCCCCATCCTGCGATATTAATTAGAGCTATAGTGATGTACTCACAGGGTTATAGTTCAGTCTATGTTCCCCCTGTGCTTTCACCACCTCAGGTTGGTCACATGGCCTCAACCTGTATCCTTTACTCACTAGTTACTCGGACCGTCAGATTTTTTTTTCCATTATTGTTTCTTTTCGCACTCCAGTCTGGTGTGAACATAGGGTCTGGTCATACAACCTCTGTCACTTTCATCCCAAAGGAACAATCATCCATGGGATACTGGATCCTCGTCGAGGTTTGAATCCATTCAAAGACCCTGGTTGTAGAATTGAAAGGTAAGTGTATCCAAATCTCATTACCTTCATTAATTTGTAAATTTTCCTTGTCTAGAAGTATAAAAATCTTTACCTGTATCTTCCGACTATTTGAAACCTTTGAAAATGCTTAAAACTTGTTTGTAAGGTTCTTGAAGTTAGGATTCGATTGAAGCCGACCCTGTCATTTCACAATTTCTTTTCTTCTGTCTTCCACCGGGAAGGTAATGAAGACTTCCCTTTGAATCCTAAGTGTTTTAGTATTTAAGAGGATCTTTGTGCATTAACACCCTAAACAAAGCTATAACTTTGTGCTTAAAAGAAAGTCATACGAGGGTTCTTCGTCGTGCTTGGGGTTCGACTCTCCCCTGTATGGTCAGTCATTTTCTATCGGTTGTTATGGAGTTTTAAGGTATGAGTAAATCATAATTTTAAGGTATTGTGTCTTTAAAGTTTCCCGACCCTCCCTGAAGGTGTCATGGCATACTGGGTTCCCTCCCGAAATTTTTATTGTAAGATAAATTTAGTTGTTCTTACTATTCAAAGATTAGGGTTGTTATATGAACGTTCCATGACACTTAGCTTTCCAGTATCTCAAATTCTATTGACTCTCGTTTTGGTTTAATAATGTCGGCCTCCCAACCATAATGGTTATTACAGGGAAAGGGTGAAGTCACATGTTTGCACATTTCAATAATTTTATGATATTTTGGTAGAGTAGGATCTCTGTATGGTTTTAAATCATTTTAAATTTACAGTTTCCTTATAATATTTTATTTTGATTACTAATGAATTGTTTGCATTAATCTAACGATGGGACCAATTGATGTCTTGCGAGGTACCCATCAGTTTGACCTCGACCCACATCCCTTCGTCCTATGGGCATCCTTCTCGATCGTGTGATGATATGTCTGACTCAGACTGTAAGTTAAGTAATGATACATAATCATGGATATCAAGTTTTATGTAGTATAAAGGTTGCCTTAGATTTTATTTAATCTAGTCTGTTTCAGAGTTTCAATGTTTTCTCATTTTCCTTACGGTTGTGCTTCTTTGCAGGGGTTGCTTTCTCGCAAGTCTTTGATTCGAAGTCATGCCATATAAGGAAAAAGTTATATAAGGAAAAAGTTAAACGGGTTCTAATCTAGTGCTTCAACTTCTTACAACCTCTAGTGGGTGATTCGATTCAGATATAGTCATCATGGGTAGAGATTCCAGACTATTCTGGCACACGATTTAGTTTGTGTACTTGGTCTCTCGTTTTTTTATAACGGAGGAGTCCTAAGGGTTGTACCCTTAACTGCGTGACAAATAACTTTGAAGTTGATCTTACTGTAAGAGACCAATCGGTCCATTTCCCATTTTCACACTATGTAAAATATAAATAGGGTTTTAGACTAGATACATGTTCCTAGTTATTTCCAAATACGCGAATGATTATCATGATTAAATTTCCATGTTGTGAGTCTATGGTATTTCAAAGATTATACATATTTTTCTATTTCCAACTGTAATATATCTATATATATATATATATATAATTATGAATTTATACTTCTATATATATGTCTGCTCCTTCAGTTGGGTCCTTTTATTTTGTATGAATGGAAACACAAAGATTAAAAACATCTTTCAGCATGTGATTTAGGTTATTTTTAATTATCTTTGAATCCATATTCTTATGGAGTATTCTACTATTGTATTATCTTTTAATGAAACAATGAACTATTCAATTTCATATGGTACTATAATGAGTTTTATGGAGAGTTTTCAGACCTTTTGATTTAGAAATTTTTTTATATGAGAGGCGGTTAATTTCCTGGTGTCATAGTTTGTTTATTCAAATACCATGACAGTAACTTTCTGTATAAGTGGGATTCCTATTGCAGTCATTAAATATTTATTTAATAAAACCTACACACGGTACTAACTGCAACCATATCTATATGCATTGCATATCTATATATAATTTTATGTGTAATATATGTACAAACTTTCTCAGATCCCACTTAATCGTAGACAGATTTGCTTAATATTTCAACTATAGAAACAAACATATGCCTGTAAATAGATCTATTCCTTCCTATCTCATTCGTACATAGATATCTCTGCTCAGAATTTTAGTTACAGAGATAAAGATACACCTGTAGGTAGATATGTTCTTTCAAGTTCATTTGTACATAGATAATTCTTCCTAAAATTTCAGTTTCAGAGGAACCATCCCAGAGTTTAGTTTTGATTGAAACTTCATACAAACGAACATATGTCATCCATGAAAGTTATTTCAACTTAACTAAATCAAATGCATTATATCAGATACATGAAATCATTCAAACAAAGAAGGAGAATATTTAACTTATCTGAACCAGTTCGCGGGAAGCCAAAGGGAACAGTCATGTTCCTCCCAATTGTAGAACAAGGCAGCCATATCACTTGCCCGATTCACCCCCTAGCCTAACCATGAATCCATGAGGGAAAACTTGGAATATCCTCCTCAACAATGTCTTTCAGTTTCAATAGACTCCTCTTGCCTTACACTCAATCAATAACGTTCATAACAACAAGAAAACTAGTAGTCTTTTCCCCCAGCATACTAGGCAACGTCCTGCCTCCTCACATATTCTATTTATCAAAACAAATCCCTTTTTGCCTAGGTCTTTTTCCCTCTCTTGGGAATTTTTGTAGATTTCTAAATCCTTGATTTTCAATAGCTGCCAATGCCCAAATCCTTGATTTTCCACTTGTAACAATCACCCCAGAGGTAATTCCAACATGTTCCCCACTCATGGAGTCATGGTTAGCTAAATTTAACATGGTTGTTCCATTTGTCCTACTGCAATAATTAAAACAATATTTTGTTTACATACAAGTGTCATAGTTAAATAGTCAGTTGGGTCAAATCAGGTCTTTGCCCAACAATCATAATAATTAATTACAATTTATCAAATTCGAAATTTGGAATTTCCATAAATGGAAAAAAAATTCAATTTCGAATTTGCTAAAAATGAAATAGTTTTCTAACAAATTTTGAATTTTGAAAATACTTTATTTTTGGGGGAGTCACACTTACAGTGTCCAACCTGGATACTGGAGAAAAATTTTCACCATAATCAATGTCTGGTTGTTGTGAGAATCCTTTGGCAGCTAGTCTTTCCTTGTGTTTTTCAATCTGCCCCTTTTCATTTAGTTTAGTCTTGTAAACCCACTTGACACCAATACTTGTCTTATGTTTGGGAAGATCAACAATATCCCATGTATTATTCTTCTCAATTGAGTCAATCTCTTGGTTCATGGAATGAAACCAATGTGGCTATTTAACTTCCTCTTTAAAAGATGTAGGTTGGCATGATATTAATGCAAAAATATTGTGTTGATCAATATCATCCAAATGCTGATGGATTTATTGAAAGCTTTGATTTCTTTGATTATGAAGTTCAGAGGATGAATTTCCGCTTGAAGAAGATTTTTCTTGAGGAATTTCAGGTTGTCCTTGTACCTACAATCTTGGAAGGACGTGTTGATGTGTTTGATGTCTTGAATTTTCTATTCTTTTAGGAAGTGGCAGTAATGGATTTTGACTATCCATATCGCGATTTTCAGACTCACTCCAGAACTAATTTTCAATAAATTTGACATCTCTGTTGAGACTTACTTTCTTTGAAATTAGATTGTAGAGTATGTAGGCTTTGGATGTCTCACTGTAGCCAAGAAAAATGCATTTCTCACTTCTATCATCAATTTTCTTCCTCAATTCGGAAGGTATGTGAGATAATGCAATGCATCCAAATGTCTTAAGATGAGAAACATTTAGTTTTTTCCCACTCCATGCTTCTTGAGGGACCTTCAGCTTGGCACTAGAGGTTGGGGATCTATTTAGGAGATAAATTGAGCATGCTACTACTTCATTCCAAAATAGATTGGACAAAAAATTATCTCTGAGAAGGCTCTTTTCCATTTTCATTATAGTATGAATTTTCCTCTCAGCCACTCCATTTTCCTATGGAGTATACCTGGATGTGGTTTGCATGACTATGCCTTGTGATTTGAAAAAAATTGCAAATTCTGTTGAAGAGTATTATCCTCCTCCACCTGACCTCATAATCTTCACATATTTCCCTCTGTTTTTGAGATTCAACCTTGAACTCCTTGAACTTTACAAAGGTTTCAGACTTGTGTATGAGGAAATAGATCCATATTTTCCTACTAAAGTCATCAATAAATGTCAGAAAATAAAAGCTACCACCTATTGAATTTGTTTTCATTGGTCCACATGCGTCGGTGTGAACCAAATCTAAGTGTTGTTTGGTTTGAGTGGAGGACTGGGGAAAGCGAGTTCTCTTATCTTTTCCAAGAATGCAGGACTCACATGGGGAATTTTTCCCTTTGAATATAGGTATACCTTTGACCATGGAGTGCTTATGTATAAGGATTAGACTCTGAAAGGGTAGATGTCCAAATATTGTATGCCAAATCATATTTTCAATGGGGGTGGACGCACTTTGTGCATAATATTGGGTTAGACTTACAGTTCTAAGGGTGAGGGGAAACATTCTATTCCTATTCATGTGGATTTCATAAATTAGTTTTCTGCTGGGAGTTTTGTCATATATCCTACATGATGCTCCTTCAAAAAGTACCTTATAGCCATTTTGAACTAGTGGTCCTACACTTAACAGATTGTGTTTCAGATATAGAACATGGTAGACATCATTTATGTCTTTCTTTATATCTTGTCTAGTGAGAATAGGTACAGTTCCTTTTCCTTGAACTTTGACTAAAGAGTCATCTCCAAGTGTAATATCAGATGAAATAGAAGAATCAATGCAATAAAGTAAATCTTGGATACCTCTCATGTGATTGCTACATCCACTGTCCAACAACCAGAGGTCCTAGTGTTGTTCTTCAATTTTGTGACATGAGAGAAACATCCCATCAGAGGTGTCTCCTTCATGATTTGAGACATGTGCTCCGCCTGAGTGTTAATATGATTACTTCTTCCCACATTTAGATGCATATTTGCCATACTTTTTGCAATAATAACATTGTATGCTTGCTTTGTCATTTGATCTCCTCCCTCTTCTTCTTTGAGGATGCAAATTCTCATGTCGATTTTGAGGTGTGTGACCTTCACCTGAGTGACTATTTCTTGGAATTCTCCCTGTTCCTATGGGACCTCTTCCTCTCGCTCTATTGAAGGAGAATATGATGATGATGATGATGATGATGATGATGATTAATTTCCACTAAAACCGATTTGTTTATCACGCATTAAGAAGGTAATACATTACTTCAAATTCTTTAAAATTGTATTTCTATGCTCAAAATCATTGAGAGAAGCATTCCAAGATCACCATAGTTTTGATGACTTAGAAGGTTACGAAGGTCAGTGACGTGGAATATATTTTTAAATTTGATCTAATATGGGTATAGGAAGGGCAATCCAAGAGGAAGTGTTTTTCATATTTTACCTACTTAATGTCACAAACATAACACATTCTCTCATCCCGTGGTGTTTTTGAAGTTATCCAATGCTCAATTTAACTATCAATCTTGTGAGATTTTGTTTTTACTTCAGCAATGTTGACTTTCTTCTTATCACTTTTCAAAATTCAGAGGTAATTTTTATATTGTAAAGTACGGTTGACCACCTCCTTGTAGTATCTTAATTTCCTTTTATCCACTAATACTTTATCACACCACATATTCTCCTTAAATTTAGAAGTGATAATATTTGTAATATTATCGGTATTGTCAATGATGGCTTCTTCTCGTACTCCCCAATGATTTATCTAAGATTTGACATCTTTATGCCATCCCCACTTGAGCTATTGATGGTTTTAGCTAGAGTTTGAAGAAATTGTGGGGATCCTCTTGTCATAAATGTCGTTTATCTTATTATTGTATGTTAGATATATGATCATAGAAATTCTCTCAATGGGTGAAAGACTTGCTTCTATGAGGAGGATAGGATAGGGTGTTTTTTCATTTATTTTGAGATTATAATTTATAAAATTATTTTGGATCTATTCTATATTTCTCTAGCATTATTTAGAAATACTCAAACCCCAAACTTCACATCCATATCAGATAATTGGAGTGACAAGAGTGTGAAAGAGGAATTTTTTTCCCCAAAGCCAAAGGTGTGCTAATCTACAATTGTTTTTTATCCCATAATAAGCTTTCCACCCTCCATTTATCATTTTTTCAATGTTATAGTCCAATTGATATTCTCGTGGATATCGATTCGAAGATACTTATATGAAGGAACTACATCGAAGCTATTGTTATCATTAGAAAAAGCATCATAGGTGATCCTTTTGGATTTGATTATCATAACCTTTGTTTTTTCAGTGTTCACAGTAATTCAAGTATTATATTAGAAGTCCTTGAGGGTTATTAGTTTCTTACCTAGGTGCAATGGAATCTTCTCCATAAGAACAATATCATCGTCATAAAGAATAATAATGATGATTATACTAGAGAGAGTCGGGCCAACACAAACTACATCCTCCAAGGAATCTTCTAAATTATCAATATAGATGTCATAAAGGGTAGGGGATAGGGGAAAACCTTTCCTGACTCCTATATTACAGTTAATTTATTCCAACCAATCCTCACTATTCCTAATCTTCAAAATAAATTTATCGTATATCCTTATTACAACAACTCTTAACTCGAAAGGGACTTTAATCTTTTCTAACCTATGATATAGGTTAGTCCTTAGAATAGTTTCAAAGGATTTTCTAAAATCAAGAAAACAACAAAGGGGATCAATTTTAGCATTAAAACATTCCTATGCAGTGATATTCAATGTAAAAATGTGTTCTATAGTGCAATGGTATCCTCTAAACCCACCCGGGTCTCTAGATCATTTTCCATCATTTTCTAGCCATGTGTGGATCTTCCTTCAAAAATACTTGGATATATCTTAGCTAAAATGGGGCTTGTCATAACCGTACTATAACTAGAGGGATTGGTTTTATATCCACTTTTAAAAATAGGTACAATGAGGCTTTGAGTCCAAGGTTTTGGGAAGCCTTGATGGATGGCTAAATTGAAGATCTTATGTATGTGAAGGATAAGGAAAGGTCCTCCAATTTTTAATATTTCAACCTGGTAAACTTCGATGCCATTATATTTTCCTTTTGATAGTGGCTTAACCCCAAACTAAATGTCTTGTATAGAAAAAACTTCATCATTTGTAGAGATTTTTGACTTGTTGTTCATGACGCTAGGGGATATTATTATTTTGTTAAGTTTTACAAGTTAAAATTTTCCTCAAGAATTTATTAGAATCTATCTTAAATAGGTGAAAAATATTCTCTTTATTTCTATGTATATAGCCTCCCCCCTCCCCCCTTTAATTAATATTTTGTATCTATTTTTCTTATCATATATTAAAAATGCATTGGAAGCATCCCTAGTTTATTTTCCATCAATTTTATATTCATTATTGTACAAACATTTGTTTTTACAATTTTTCTTTTTATGTAGCACCTCAATAGAGAAATTATTAATTGAAGTAGAGAGTGTTGTTGTGAAATTATGATAGTCAGCTTAAATATTGTTCTAATATAATATGAGTTTTAAATCATTGCTTAAGCCTTTTAAGAAGAGATTGAACTTTTTTGTCAAAAATTAAGTTCCTTTGGATATCAGAGTGCTCTTGTACAGATCTCTTGTGCATGGAAAAGTTAAGAGTTAGGACTAGAGGTATATGATAAGAGTTAGGTTTGTGTTTACTTAAAAGATTAAAGTTTACTATTTGGTTGTATATGGGGATATCCAATATTACATAATCAACAACACTAGTACCCATCCCATGGATACAACTCATCTCATTATAATTTAGCCACTTATTTACACCAGTGCAAACATAGATGATTTTGTGGTGAAAATTTCACAGATGGGTTAATTTTCCATTCTTTTTCCCCAAAAATGATTCACCAATTTCCATTTTTTCTAAAATTGTTTCACCCAAATTCTATAGAATAAAATTATTTTATCTTTAGAATAGCCCAAATTTTATAGAAACTATATAAAATCCTTAGAAATTTTAATATTTTTACAAAACTATCGCTAAACATTTATAGTTTAAATATTAAGGACTAATAATATTCGCCAAGGTTTTTACATTTTGAGATGGGTTTCCATCCTTAAAATCATCCCTGATTGAAAGTTATTAAATCCCGAGAACTGCAAATCTTGATTAACTCAGTAGCAAACAATTTCTCGATCAATTCTTCAGAGTTTATTTTATAAATGTTAGTTAAGACAATCTCCTCATCTAGACAAAGAGGAGTAGGGTAGCAGTCATTACTTAAAATAAAAGCTTTATTAGTAGAAATTATGGCATTAAAGTCTCCTATCATGAGGATACTACCTTAAGTTTTCATATTGTAGATATCTTGTTGTAATGTTTTGTACAAACAATTCTTATATAAAAAACAATTGTATAAAAAGTAGAGTTAGTAGGTGCAAAATGACATATTTATATATAAATCTTCTTAGCCTTAATATTAAATATATCCATCCATGTGTACCGATTGAGAGGATCTTTCTTTTGAAACTGAATGTCATGAGAAATGATCATTTTTATTTAACATGCTATCCCTCCAATCCCTCTATGGGAGGACTTCTTGTTCCATGTGAACCACAAAATAAAACCTTCGATATTAGGGACCTTACATTCATCATGCTCCCAATTTTTAACCAAGAGCATAATGTCAATGTCACTCGAGATCCAACTTATTATAGGCCATTTACTCCATGGAAAAACATGATAGTTCCAGAAGAGGATCCAAAGTGTCTTGAAAGATATTTATCGTTGTATTTTTGTTCTCTATCCCTAATAATATCTTTTTGGTTCCTAATTGTAGTCCACTTTCCTTGCTTTATAGCTTCCTTTACCTTTTGAGCCTCCTTCTTTAATTTAATTTGATCTTCTGAAATGAGGTCTTCATTTATAAATATTCCATAACCTTTTAAGCTTGAAGTTTTACAAATAATGTCATATTTATTTTTATATATGTAGTTTTTTTAATATGTTGCATCTTTTATATTTTTGTGATACCTAGAAGTTACAAAACTAAAACTTATTTATTATTATTGTTGTTGCTTATCAACACATTATGGATCTTTATGATAAAAATCAAATGCTTATTGTTTTATTAATAAAATAGGAAGCACACATTGAGTAATAATGTTAGAAGAGAGAGTTTGTTGATCCAAAAGAGAAGAAAAGAAGTGGTTGTAGAAGGGGGGAAATCGATGAGATTAGTTGAGTTAACTCAACTAAGTGAGATAGATCTCAGGATTCTAAGGAATCTAAATAAATGTGTGTAAAAATAAAATTGACAGGTGGTCAATGAGTAGAACGCTCATTCATGTGTCAAAGACCTAGGAAAATATTATAAAATAAAAGGAAACAAACAGGATGGGACGCCATTCAGAAGCGGATGTAAAATATCTGGAAATTGCATGACACAAGAGAATACTCATGTAAACAGTGTAGACCTAAAACCTCCAGTAAGTCACTTGATTAAGTTTTTGGATATGGATTCATCTCAGGGGTGACAAAGTGGGCATACATAGCTTTTTTGAACTACGATTGCAAAGAATGACCTACTTAACATGTGTTTCCCTTAGAAATATTTAGTTACAGTTTTTGCTTCCATGTTCCAATTTTAGTATGGATAGTTTATTATTGATCAGAGTTGCAAATTGTTCAAAGATTAAATGATTTCTTTTATTCTATATTTTTTTATGTGACTGTTTATGTAAACTATCAGGTATCGATGAATAAATGAATTCCTAGTTTAGAATGGTTAAGACTCTAAATAGTATTTCTAATATGGTAGAAAAAATCTACTAGATACAGGGAATTAAGTCTTCTTGTTAAATAAAATTTCAAATAAATACTAAGAGTAATTACAACTGATGTAGTAAAGGTTCAAAATTTAATATCAACTCTTATAAATTCATCCTTCGAGGATCTATAGAAATTATTAAACAAGAATGAAAAAAATCGAGATAAGTTCAAGAAAGAATTACAAGTAGTGCTTGGAACAATTCACAACAATTCATTAAAAGAATGAAGGATTTTCTATTAATCTATCATGGTAAGAAAATAATGAACATGGTTAAATTAGAATAATACCAAGAATCAATTCTATTAGCCTAATGAGGGTAAAACACTTTGAAAAATAAATAGAGTATCTATGATGGGTATCAGTTCCATTCTATATTCTAAATTTCAATACTAAACAACATAATTTTAATACACAGACGATTAACCTTGGGACAGTTCAACCAATAAATATATTACATAGAGTAAAACATCATATCACAATTCTTCTCAGATAAATAAACAATAGAGCAATGGTAGGTAACCATTAAATTTTTATTGACATCGAACAATCTCAAACAATGGCGTCACACCCTACACCCACAACTAAATTCTAGATTAGAAACTAAAATACCTTTTAAGGGTAAACTATTGGATCACTGAGAGGGGGGGTGAATCAGTAATAGCGTAATTATAATCCTTTTTCTTCAATTGTTATATCAATGTAGAATTATTATCCAATAATGAGCAATAAGAAATAAACAAT
>JZKD02S1606557.1:136497-149507 GCA_000966675.3 Picea glauca
AGGGGATTCACCTACAACAACAATTAGCGACTCCACTGAGTGTATTTTTTGTTTTATGTGAGGTTTGCTTCTATTTGTTTAGTCCTAAAGTCTGATTGACATTTAGAAGTTTTACATCTCATTATCATTCACATATAAGCAAAAGGACATATTTTAGTGATTGGTTTGGATATTAGAAGGCATTTCTGAAATTTTTAGCATTGCATTGGATTTGATTGATAAAAAATTGTATGAGGACATTGCATCTTTGTGTTTGATAGTGAAAACAACTTTTTCTCTTTCCCTTAAATAACCATTCATCGAAATAAAATATTGCTTACCATTTTCTTGTGCATTTTTGGGAATTGAGTCATCATACCATCAGTTTCATTTTCATACACCCTTTGAGTAAAGAATAGTTGAACAATGAACGCTAATTAAAAATTATCAAGAACATTTTGTTTTAGGATCTTCCACCAACATTACACTAGTATTAGCACTTTGGATTAGGCTGTGAGTACAACTCTTCAAATTTTTCAAAACGAACATTATCATCCTGAGATAGGGAGAGTCAAATCCAATTGTCGTATAGGCTTTCTGGGATACCCCTCTCACATAGGGTTTACACACGAGGTCACATTCAGGAGAATTACGGAGATTATTCCTCTGTGGTTCAACTGTTTGTAGTGGTCGGATCGTATATTGGGGGTCACTTTAGGGTATACCCATGATTAAGTGTGGGATCCTCTCGAGTTGATTTCAGACTTGTTATCTTGCCCATACATTCGGGTTAGACTGTCAATTGTACCCTCCTAGGGGATGACTACAAGTTGGTGTCCTTAGCTACCATAATATTTAGGTACTTACACAAGGTGCCAGTGAAGGGAAGTCTCACTGTACCTGGAACAAACATTGGTCAAACTCACTCGGGCTCCTTGGAGAGTAAATCCAAAATTATTGCGTGGAAGCTTGCGCCAAGGTGAAATTCCATTTAGTAGGTCACTTTTGTAACTGTTACACCATATCCTAGACCCTTTTTGACTTGATCACGCAACGTTGGATTTCATCACCAACTAGTACGGTCATCGAGAGAATTTTTTTTTGCTTGGTTTTGATTCCTAGATTTTATTAGTGTATGTTGTTTCTTCTTATTAGTTGGCCCTAGATTTTTAGAATGTGCTATTATTCTCCAAAATTGATCCTGTAGATGATAAAGGTATTCATCAATCATGTAGGATGAAAGGGATTCCTCCGTAAGGCTACCAACCCTTACCTCCTAACCCTCTAGAAGACAACTACCATGGAGAGGTAGAAAATCAATCTGACGTTGGGAGTGTTGTTACTCCTCCGTTAGATAACTCAGAAGGCACTTTCGTTAAGGTTTATAATCCCACTCCTCGCACTACGTCTTTGTTGACAATTCCTCTCGAACCACTTTTTCTTCTTTTAGACTCTCTTGGGAACGTCATAGACAAAGAGGTCCCACAGTTACCTGTGAGAGATTTTACCGACACATACATGGTATCCACAGAACCAAGCTTTGGTGATGAGTATAGGACTTATATTCATCCTACCACCGCAGTAGATACAAATTCCACACCTGCTCATTTTGTATGGAGGACTTCATCAGGACACGATCTCTATGATCATTTTGAATCCTTTTGACAACCCTTTAATCCTCATGACCCTCCTGTTGAAAGTGGGCCATCTGGTCAAACTATGAATCACCCCATCGATCAGGTCATTAACCCTACTGTTGCATCAAAACAAGTCTATCCTAATTCTAGACTCATCACCTCTACTCATTCCCAAGGCACTTCGATCCCTACACCCACTTTTAGAAACTTTAACTCTACAACTCCACATGTTTTGCATGATCTTGCTCGGACATCTTTTCACCCAAGAATGTAGACCCTTTCCAACCAAATACAACCGACTGAAGGGAAACCACCATCTAGTAGACCTATCCCTCTTGGAATACTACCATCCTATGGTGGTCCTACCCCTCCCGAGGGACAACACCCTTTTCATGTTCTTCCCAGAGGGAAACCTCCTTTTGTCAGTCATACCCCGGGCGTTAATCCAGTGCTGGCAGAGGGGAAACCTTTGTCTGTTGGAAACCCTTCACAATCCTGGGGAGTATCTTCCATAGGCACATTTACCCAACCTCATGTCAGGGAGCACTCATATCATAACCCACAAGGAGGATTATCAAATCCTATTCCTTCTGGACCATCTTATGGACAACCTTATCCGAGCATCCCAAACACCACCTGGAGTCCTCAAGGACAACAATCTCATCCTCCGCATGGGTCTAATGTGTATCCACCTCCAGGATATACTCCTTACCCTCCTCAAGGGAAAAATTTTTATACTCCTCATGCGCAAGAAAATCTCCCAGCTTATAATGCTGAGAACCCATCGGTTTATGCAAATGTTTCTCAGCCAACATCGAATCCTACTTATCCTGGTCAGCAACAACAGTATGTAGAAGGACCTACTGGTTACAATTATCCACCTAACCCAGTTTATGGTCTTAATAGTGTTCCTATGCCACACCAGTATCATCCAAAAATTAACCAACAACTACCTTTCCTTGCGATGCTGGATCTCCCGGTTTGGCCAGTTATTCTAGCTAAACTTCCTTATGATATTCCGAAATTTGACGAAAAATCTGGAGAAGATCCAAATAACCATGTGATGACTTTCCATTTGTGTTGTTCATCAAACACCCTCATGGATGATTCTATATGTTTGTGTCTTTTCCAACGAACACTTACTATCTCTGCAGCAAGTGGTATATTGAACTACCACATGCTTATTTTCATGATTTTAACTCCCTTGCCATGTCTTTCCTCACACACTTTCAATTACCTATTTGCTACGATACGGGTACTGAATTCTTGACCTACCTTCGTCCAACTGACTCTGTGCATATCTTTGACCATATTCATGAGTGGAGATGACAATGAGGGATGATCAAGGTAATCATTCCTGACATATTATTGGCGGAATGGTTTACTAAATCACTTTTACCCCTGATCTTTCATGATTTCGTTATGGATGGCGCAGTCACCGAGGAAGAAACTATTGCTTGGGATCAGTATTTAGATTTGGTTTATTCCCAATCTGGTACTTTGCATGATTTTCTTCCAAATGTTGCTCGAGCTAATACCGATCCATCCAAGTTGTCATCCTCATCTCATGTGGACGGTGTTATCAGTTCTATCAAAACTCAATCTACAACACACTCTCCTCTACCTCCCACCAAAATCAGATCTCTAAGGTGAATTCAATTCAATCTGCCCCTTCACAACAATCCGGAGGTAATAAGAAGACAAAAAATGAATCAAAAAATACTAATAAAAATTAACAACCAAAAAATCAAGCTCAAACATATGCTACTAAAAAGAAACCACAACAGAAACTGAAATTCCCATGTATCATTTTTGGTGACGATCACTACACTCGAGACTGTCCACATCGCAATGAATTGGCCAAACTTTTCGAGGTAAATTCACAACCCGCTGTGATTGCTCAACCTTTTCCACACCAGCAATCCATGGTTGCTCAAACCCCCTCCCCTGGGGGAAATTCTAGCCATCCTCGTGATGAGGCCTTGATGAGTGCACCTATTTATATGTTTAATAATATTAATATGAACACTCACTCTAAGAAATACGACACACCAGGTAACCCTGACAAAGTAAAAATCACTAACGGTACCGGTACTTTACCGGATCCATCACTGTCCTTTATTAGTCCTCCATCGGTTAATCCTTCGTCTAGACCAATTCAGATTGAGAAACCTATGTTCAACTCTATCTTATGCCCTCCTAAGAGCACTATCCGTAAATCTACCTTTAATCCTAGTTCATGTACTTCCAAGAACTACAACATTGTTGAATATTTGGCTCAAGCACCGTGTATTATGTCTGTGTTAGAAGTTCTACAGCACTGCCCCAATCAACATAGAACTCTCTTGGTCGCTATTGGCATTGTTGATCCTGAGTCGTCCAACCATATCATGTTTAACCTGGACAATTATACATCTCGACTCTCCCATCAACTTGCTTTCCAAGTTGATGTTGTTGTTCACAATCAACAAATCCATCGAACCATCTTGGATGAGGGAGCCTCTACTTGTGTCACGTCTTTAGAATGTTGGAAAAGTTTAAAATCACCTGCACTATCCCAAATGATGTTACATGCATTTGATGGGTGAGGGTGTCAATGCTCCCCTCTATTACAACTTGTTACTTGGAAGAAGTTGGTTTTATGCTATGATTGTCGTTGCCTCATTGGTATTTCAATGTGTACAATTTCCTCATCAGGGAAAATTTTTCATTGTTGATCAATTTAATTTCTGCACGACTGATGCTCGCGCTTCCGCTACCAACAACATTCCTTTCTTGGGAGACCACAAAATCATGTATGAAAGTGTTGGTGTTGGCTTCCTGAAATATTATATCCTTATGGGTACCTTCCCTACACCACTTCCACCGACTACACATCATATTTCCATCGTCGATATGATTTAGACCACGACTTATCAATCTTTTGAATCATCTGACACTTGGATTGTATCTACTCCGTTGGAATTCAATGCACTAGGTGACACCGTGCCACTTAGTCTAGCCGAAACATCATACGTTTCTATCCAATCCGCTTCTCCCTCTTCGGATGACCAACACTTATTGGCACCCGATAGATATTCGATGTCGTCATGGTTAAGTTCTTTTTCATCCTCAATAAACTACACTTCCCCAATTTTTCCCTCGGATGAATCTATTATGGAAATGTTGAGCATTGACGAGCTACCTTAGGATGATAACCATCATTGATCCTCTTTTATTCCCCCTTGTGAAGAAATTCGGGCAGATATACACTCTATCTCCCCTCCTGATGTTGATTTTCCACCATCTCCCATGCCTTCAACTTTCAACGACTTGGATTTGGTAGTTGATATGGTGATCTCTTTGGTAGGGCTATTGGATCGTGATCTGCTTATCCCTGTAGTGACCCTGGACATGTGTTTCTTCCAAAGTGATTTTCTTCCATCCAGTGAAGATCTCTTGGAATCCATGACCGAGTTTTGTCCCTTGACGTGGTGTCCTTCCAGAGCATTATTCTCTTGGAGACCATGATCAAGAAGAGTCCACAATCATAGTTTCTCTTCTCTGTAGCAAGCTCGTTAAAAAATGAAACAGAGGTCACGAACATAGTTTCTCTTATCTGTGGAAAGCTTGTTAAAAAATGAAATAGAGGTTATGATCATAGTTTCTCTTCTCTGTGGTGAGCTCGTTAAAAAATGAAACATAAGGTTTGAGCATAGTTTTCCTCTCTCTAGCAAGCTCGTTAAAAAATGAAACATAAATTTGGGTATTGAACCTGAATCCCTAAGCATAGTTCTTTTTCTTTGTCAAGATTGTTAAAAAATGAAATAGTCACCTCTCTTGAACCTTCTATTAATCCACAATTATCATTTTTCTCCATCTAGTAGAGAAATTGGTGACAGCCTCACAGTCGGTGAATGAATTGAAGCTTGGAGGGAATGTCTCCAGCCTTTGATTATCATTTTGGAGTTAATGTTGTGAGTGGGAAATCCCGCTACGGACTAGCACTTAGGGTTTAATTATGCATGAAGAAAAGACCTAAATATTTCTACTTTCTACTGTCATCCCAGACCTAATCCCCATTATTCTTAAGCAAATACATAGTTAAGAAGATTAAGTGAGCATACCTTATTTTGGGCATTTGATATCGATCCTTCTTCACGCTTGATCATTCTTTGACTACAACTCTCCTCCCAAGGCTGACCTACATTCACACAAGACAAATAACAAACTCCACATGCATTTGATATATAGATTAATGAGTTAGAGATTCAATAAACAAGTATGCAATAAACCATGAAAACCTCATATGGTGGGACAGGAAAAATACTTCTTTATTATTAACTTCAAAAAATCAACTTACAATGATGAAGCCGACCACTGCTCCATGAACCCGGTCCTGGGCTCTTCTCCAATTGTCCTCCAACTTCCTCGTTGTATCTTTCTCTTTACACAAGGATGCCTAAAGGGTTGGGACAAAGGGAATGTGCAATCGGATATAGTTTTTTTACTATGATTCTCCTCTTCCAAATGGGACCCCTAGCCCTTCTTTTATAGGGTAGAAGAAGCTAGGTATTTGGTCGAACCCTTAGCCATGCATGGCCGAAAGGTTTAGTTAACTCACCCAAACCTATGTGTTCCATCAGAAACTTTCCTTTTTTCATGCTTTTGTAGGTACACGTGGGTTGTTTTGGGTCAGCTAGCATGTACACGTGTGCAGTAATGGAGCAGGGCACATGGGACTTTATAAAAAAAGTTTTTAAGAAGATTTGTTCAACAGTGCTTTGGAAAAGAAGGAATCTGAGATGGCCTGATGCCATATAAGAATGTCTAGTACAAATTAGGGTTATAAAAGATGCCCCCTAATCTGTGAGATCAAAAGAGCATCTGATGGCCGAAATACATTAACAATATTTACTGATGTGTCAAACAACTGAGCCCAGGGACTAGAAATCGGGAGGCACCGTTTGCAAAAATAATAATTGTCTCACCGAGGCGGGCATACCTATTCTCAAGATAAAATAAAATCATGGGTACCAATCAAATACACTGTAGATCCATGGCATATAACCATATAAAGTGTAGACGCCGACAATACACAGTGGAGCTACATCTCGAAATCAAAAAGATATACATGTAGAGTATCCATCTTCTTAGAAGATGATAAGGCCTAATGGATGGAGATGAGGTCTTCAGAGCTCGAGAAACAACTAGAAAATATTCAAAACTTGGGTAGGAGTGTAATATGAGTGTACGACTTCACTACCCAGAGTTGTTCGATGGCTCGTCGATCATGGACTAGAGAATCTTGATGATCAAACTGAAGGCTTCATTGATTTTGAAAAAAGACTTGATTGGACGTTCAGGATGGTCGGGTATGAGGGAAAGAGAGAAATTGCAGAGGGGCTGACTCAGGCTTGGTAAAAACTTCCCTTGGACAATAGCACGAAAAATGATGAGACTTAGGCAGCATGGCATTAACATAAGTTTACGAGGCATGAGGCAATGCAAACTCTCCCTATGTTTAGAAGAATAACCAAACGGAGGAGGACACAACTGCATTTAGCGAAAACAAATTCCTAAGGTCGTATTAAATCCTAGAATTTAAGGAACAAATGGATAGATGTGCTTAATCCAAGGGCAACTTATTATGCTGCCAAAAAATAAAATACTTTTCCCTTCCTCTTTTTGGGGTATATTTGATTTTTCTTTTGTCTTTTGCAATAATTTTGGAAAATGAATAAAAGAATGTTACGTTACAAGGGAGGAACGAGTGTTGCAAACATAAAAGTTTAAGGCACAAGGACAAGACTCATGTTCAGAGAAATGACTCTCGGGAAAAATCCTTTAGGGACCAAAGGTGTCAAGACGCAGAGGAAAAGTGCTACAAGGCTTGCCTATAAGGTATTCTTTAGATGGTTCAGTTGAGAGCAACATGGAGCTAGAATTAGACCAAAGACGCAAGTATGCAAACGCGGTTAACAAAACACACAATGGTAACGTCCTTTGATGTAAGTTTAATGATCCCAGAGAAGGTAAGCTCGGGGTTTTTTCATATTTAGAGAGTCTGAAAAAACGTAAAAGGAGACTCCTTTGGGGTACCTTTTTCGAAGGTAGTCTAGTCGGTTTGAAAAAGGGGTAAACTGGCACCGACAAGACATCTATTCAAAACCATTTTAACGAGTGTGATAAGGACAAGATCAGTCGACCATTTTTTCATTTTTAAGGAGTCTGAAAGAAGATTAACTGTGTACTCCATCAGGAATGTTCTTCTGGACCAGTTTAACGAGTGTGAAAGAATAAGGTCACTCGACGATCTTTTGAATTTTAGGGATTCTAAAAAGAGCTTAACTATGGACTCCGTGGGGGTTCCTTTTTCGTAAATTTAGTCCCTCAGGCCTGAAAAAGGGTTAAAATGATACCTAAGAGTACTCTTCTAGAGAACTGAAGTTCCTTAGAGTACGCCTTTTCTCGTATAGTTGACCCTCCATATCGGAAAAGGGGTAAACTACCATCAGACAAACATGACTTCCAATTTTATTTTAAGGAGTGTGAAAGGCCACAAGATCGCTCGACAATATTTTCATGTTTAGAGGGTCTGAAAATGGATTAAAAGAAGACCCGTTATGTCTTTTGGGAGTCTTGAGGGTGAGGTCAAGAGTGAAAAGGAATCATGCAAAGGAGGCTCAAACTCATAATTAGGAAAAACAACAAGGACTCCCGAGCCTACAGTGATTAGAGACAACATGGGCACCATAATTATGCAACTAGGATCTACCTAGTGCATCCTTGTTCCGATAAGCTCTACCGCCAACTTGCGACACTTCTAAAGCAACAATGATGGTTTCATGTCGCAACATGATTGGATCGATCCTATCGCAGAGGGATAAGGAAAAGGATATACAAAAGTCAGGGTAGAAACCTAACCTATATGCTCAAGTTGATCATCTGAGATTTTTCCACGGACCGTCAAAAGTTACCTAAAAATCCAAAAAAAATGTTCTGATACCCGATCATATCCTTCCAATGAAACTCTTGAATCACTCTAAATGGTTTTTGGTTTAAATAAAATGATAAGGGCGGCCCAAAAACTGACAAAAAGAGGCCAAAAAGTCTATAAATAGAAGTTGGCAGCTCATTATCACCATTGTTGATTTGGAAATTGACTTTGTAGAAAAAAAAACCATTTGATAAAAGTGGTGATTCTAGGAGCTACAGTGGATAAAACGACCATCTGTCTAGACCAAGTACGTATAAACTCTCTCCTCTTGCAATTTAAATCTTTATTTTTTCTTTGGGTTCCAAGTTTTGGGGGGGCATCGACCTTCAAAAGGTCGGCCCTAGGTCCACGTGGGTTGTATTGGGACAAGATGCGTGTACATTTGGGTAGAGTAAAAATTGCACGCGTGTACACGTGACTGTCAGCATTACAGCCCGCGTGGACCCCTTTATTGAATGAAAAAATTTAAAAAACAAGGGTTAACCATCCTAAACTTTGGTGTTTTGCAGGATGTATGTTCACTGGAGAGAAAGAGAGAATGAGGAGGTTAGTGAGTTGGTCGGGGAAGACCCCAATGCTATGGCTGGCTTGATACAATGTGGGTTTCTCAAGTTCTTATTATGTCCTTTTATGCAGGCACAACCTAGTCTATTGAACGCCTTGGTTTATTATTGGCATCCAGATGCAGAGGCCTTTATGTTAGAGGGGCAGTCATTGGTGCCCATGATAGAGGACATATATTTTTTGATTGGCTTCTCCAGGAGAGGAGAACCAGTCAACTTTCGGAAATTTCCTTCGGGGTCGCATAACATAGAGGAATTGATAGGACTTTACTGTGAGGTTGGTACAAACCGATCTAGCTCACAGGTGCCCATAAGAAAGATTACTGAATTATTGTTGCAGGTGATTGTGTTTCTTATTGGGCGGATCATTGGCTCTGTGTCTCTACATCAAGCATCCAGTTCATAGATGAACTGTGTAGTCCAGTGCTTAAATGCACAAATTTTTGACTGGAGAACAACATTGCTAGATTGTATGAAGAGTCAGTTGAAAGATTGATGGTCGCAAACGCAAAGGAACTTTGGGTTTAGGACCATTATATGCTCTTTCTTCTTTGAAAGAGTTTTGAGCTTCAATCCTTGAGTAGTGGTATGAGGACATCAGGCCTTTCTTCCTACAATTTGTAGATGGGCAGTGTTACTACTACGACAAGGTGGTGGAAGGACCAATGAGTCCTTTGATGATGATTTCTTCACTTGGTTGTTGAGACAGATCCCAATCATAGAGGATTACCCGTATGCTGGGATTGATTTATCGAGAGATCCTGATATACCAGTACCTCTTGGTGAGGAGCGAGGAGAGATGGTTAAGTTGACATCATTTATTTGCTGGTTTTTTTTTGTGAAACATATGTAATTTTTATGTTGCTTTTGTTATATTTCATTTTTTTTTATATACTAGAGTATTTGATGGATATGTGTTTGTTGTGCACAGATGCGGGACCAGTGCGACTTGCGGACTATGCAAGAAACAAGCATCTTCCTCGTCCAGGGGCCGCACTTGCCGCCGCAAGGGGACCACCAATAGTAGAGGAGCTTCCAGTTGGGGAGGATGAGAGGGTGTTGAGATGAGTCGAGAAAAACTTTACTTCACTCACTTGCACGGTCCCTATGGTAGAGATTGAGGATCTGCCACCATCCATGTAGCCTCATGTGCTGGGGGCACCACTGACATGGGTTCGATTGTTTTAGCGTTTGGAAAATGTTGTTGATCAGTATAACAGGGTCCATAGGCCCTGACCTTAGTTAGACTTTTCACGTGCCGACATCACTACCTGTATATATTTTTTGAGGGAATAAGCCCCATGACTTGTTATTGGTCATATTTTTGAGGTGCTTTCGTCCACCTATGTACTCTGGTGACTATGATATTATGTATGGGTTTTTATGTCGTACGGATAATTTTTTCCTTTAAAAATGTATTTACATATTGATGTGTATGTCCTTTCATATGTGTGCGAGATGCCAATCTAAAATTTGATTACCTAGAGTATCTATAATTTGGTTTAATCTCCTAGGAACATGAAAATATGTAATATAATCAAAGCTTCGTTCTAAGAGACGTACCCTAAGGAATCGTCAGTGTAAAATCAGATCATGAACACGGTAGATGCTATTTAACTTAGACACAACCAGTTGAGTGTTGAGATAGACCCGGAGATGAGAGATACCAAATGACAAGGTGACACGAAGCAGCGTAATCACTGCACTATACTCGATGACATTGTTTGTGGTGTCATCTAAGCATATACTTCCAAAAGATAATAACTAGCCTCGAGGTGTAAAAATTACCCAAGTTGTGGAGGCAAGCCTCTGAGTGTACCGACTAGCACCATTTGTGTACCCAGTGAACACCTTGGATTCACTTGACATCTGCCACAGTGATGAAATATAACATAAAAAATGACACATCCATAATACTAAAAGAAGGTAGAATGTAATAGTACAAAGACTATACATATGTTACAAAAAGTTACCCATGGTGACCTACCTATGAGTAATACTTCTAGAGGTAGAGTCCATTTCTAGGCTCTGCCAAAGCATTCCCTTCAAAGTCAACCAGACGATAAGTGCCCTTTTTTAGAACCTCTTTTATGATGAAAGGTCCAAACCACATGGGTTTGAATTTTCCTGCCCCCAAGGGGTCCTTATCTTGGTCATAGACCAGGACAAGGTCGCCTTCAGTGAAAATCGGAGGATGAACGGACCTATCATACTGAAACTTAACTTTATGTTTGTGACCCTCGTTGGCCAGGGCCACATCACAACACTTCTCATTGAGCCGCTCAAGGTATAATAACCGTTCTTCAAGTGGAGAAGTGTCTGGCAATAATTGTACTTCCAACTTTAGGGACGAGATCTAACATTCGATAGGCAAGACTGCTTCCAGCCCATAAATGAGTTGAAAAGGTGAGAAACTGGTTGCAATCTTAACAAATGTTTAGTAAGCCCATAATTCCAAGTATAACATCAAATGCCAATTTGACTTGGCTGAGTTGATCGTTCATTGTAGGATAATCTTAAGAGATTTATTTACAGCTTCCACCTGATCATTTGCTTGGGGGTAGTAAGGTGATGAATTTTCTTGTCGTAACCCAATATTTGATGTTAACTTGGTCATCATATGGTTCTGAAAGTGACTGCCATGGTCAGTGACAATCTCCCTCGGGACGTCGAACCTTACTATTATCTGGTTGAATAAAAAAAGAGCTACAGTCTCTCCAATATCTTTAAACGTTGGCATAACTTCGACCCACTTCATTAAGTAGTCTATGGCGACAATGATATAACAGTACCCCCTTGCTGAAGGAGGGTTGCATGTAGTGTAATCAATCCCCCACTTGGTGAAGGGACCAACTGTGATGATAGGAAACATGGGAGGGGGATGTTCCCTCATCTTCTGAGAGAAGATCTGGCATGGGTGGCACTTCTTGATCGATTAGATACAATATCTTATTAGTGTCGGCCAAAAGTAACCTGCTTGTAGAATAATTTGGGTTGTTTCCAACCCAGAAAAATGACCACCACATGCTTTGGTATGGAAATCGTTAAGCAAGATAATTACTTCTTCGTGAGTGATACATCGACACAGGATGCAGTCTACACCTCTCTGATACAAAGTATCATCGAGTATGAGATAATTCTTAGACTAATGGCATATACGTCGACGCTCATCACGAGAAGAAGAGGTGGGGAATTTCAAAGTCTGGAGATAGATAAGTATATCTCCATACCAGGGATCAGAAGATGTGATTAAAAAAATATCTCCTCTGATAGGTGACTCTTCGGGCACAACATCACCTGACTCAATCAGAAGTTAAGAAATAAGTTCTGCGAAGACCAATGACTTTTTAGATTTTGTTGAAATGAAATCTAAGTCAAACTCCTGGAGGACGAATATCCATCTACTGATCTTTCTGCCTATTAACCATCATGTCAACATGTACTGGAATGGATTCAGGACATCAATGACAGTTGTCTTATGAAACAGAACATAATGACGGAACCATTGAACAACATGAACTGTTGCAAACAAAAGTTTTTCGATATGAGAATAATTGAGTTCTAGTCCTACGAGGCCTCGACTTAGGTAATAAATCACATATTCTGAGAACAAGTCATCCTCTTGAACTAATACCATGTCGATGGTTGACTCTGCTGCAACCACATATAATAAGAAATCTTTGTTATAGTTGGGTGGCCGAAGTAGAGGGGCAGTCATGAGTGTTGGTTGTGGAGCCTGATTATCTTCTTGATTCAGAGGTCCTTGCTTTTAGCTGTGTTTATACCCCATGAAGTGTTTACACCCCATAAGTATGTACACTCTTCCACGTGGGGGAGTGCAGAGGGGGGGTA
>JZKD02S1606557.1:152794-185863 GCA_000966675.3 Picea glauca
TGCAGACATGTTAACAAAGGGAGTAACCAGGGAGAAACTGATTTCTTGCTCAGTTTCAGTTGGTCTTCAAGAATGAAGATGAAGATGAGAAATTTGCCAGGTCCAAGAAGGTTCATAGTCCAGCATATACAGTAGTGATGGAGTTGTTGAGATCAATCTCCAAGTGGGAGATTGTTGCTTGTGGAGCCTAATTATCTTCCTGATTTAGAGGTCCTTTCTTTTAACTGTGTTTATACACCATGAAGTGTTTACACCCCATAAGTATGTACACTCTTCCACACGAGGGAGTGCAGAGGGGGGGTTACCCCCTCTGCGGGGTCTGGGGGGCCTATCCCTCTGGCTGGGGGGTCTGGGGGGAAGCGGGCCCCCAGCGAGGGTTCGGGGGCAAAGCCCCCGAAGAAAAAATTGCCTTATAAAAGTATATTGTAATTTCATTGTAAATCTGGACCATTCATTATAAGGTCGCAGATCTAACGGTAGAGAATATGTTAGGGTTTTTTTCCATAGAAGGCAACCCTCTTTTATGAGGGAAATGTATTGCAGCTATGGTGGATGGTGAATATTGTATTATGAGAGAGGAGACTGTGAGAGAAAGAAGAGGAAGTTACAATAGTTTTTGTTGTAGGTTGTATCCCTTCATTTGCTAGATAATAATAAAGCAAGGACCTTGCAATTTCTCTGGTGGACATAGCCCACACTGGGTGAACCACATAAATCTATGTCTCTCTTGTATTTTGTGTCTTCTGTGTTTTGTTTCTGCATTTGTTTTATTTTATTTCTCCGTGGTCCTATTTTTCTAATAGTGAGGGCATGTTTCAACGCGTTGAAAGAGAATTGGGCAGAATCGTTCCAATGAAAAGGAACGTCTTTCTTCAGTAAGCACATAAAGCCCTTTGTGATCTTGGCATAGTTGGCGAGGAAATGTCTTAAAAAGTGTGCCTTGCCCTGTAGACTCTGAAGTTAAAGGATTGTGTGTGGGGGAGGCAACTGAATTATTGCCTCAACCTTGAGAGGATGAACCATGATCCATGTTGTTGATACTATGAAACCTAACAAACGTCTTGAAGTTACGCAAAAGTTGCACTTGTTTGGATTCAAGCGAATCCGTAAGTAGCGACAATGCTCAGAGATAAGTCGGACGTCTGTGGGATGATCCGTTCTCTTGTGATATTGATATGCTAAATCATCTAAATAGGCCTCGACTATATTCTTGAGGTCATGGAAAGAAAAATACATGGCCCACTGAAAGGTCACTCCAACATTTTTGAGACCAAAAGGCATCTTATGATACGTGAATGTACCCCATGGACAAATGAATGTTGTTTTTTGTTGGTCTTTGGGTTTGATTTGTATTTGATGATATCCCAAAAATATGTCCATGAAAGAGAAGGTCTCGCAACCCGCACATTCATCAATTATCTGGTCGATGAATGGTGTGGGAAAAATATCTTTTGGACAAGCCTTGTTCAAATTATGGAAGTATGTACATACACGAATCGTGCCTTGTTTTTTATTGACCAGCACAGGATTTGACACCCATTCGGTTAAATGGATAGGATAGATAAAACTGATTTTTAGCAGTTTCTCAACTTCAACCTTAATGGCTACTTCTTTCCTGGGATTAACTAGATGAAGCTTCTGCCAAAAAGGCTTGGCATATGGATAAGTTGTGATTTCATGTTCGACTATTTTTGGATCGATGCCTAGCATTTCCTTGTAAGACCAGCAAAAACATCGTGAAATTCTTTAAAAATATCTATGTAGATTTGAATCTCTCCGGGGGAGCAGTCATCTCTGACGAAAACATTCTCCATGATGTCAGGGGTTCTGGAGATATTGATGGGTATGGTTTCAATGGTGGTTTCCATATTACCCTTAACATATACCTCGTGTGTAGCTAAGGGATTAATAGGACAATACCTATATCCAGTCATAGTCAAGGTGAATTCTTTGGCTTTGATTCTTCTTAACTCTGGGAGGAAGTATGATCTGTGATGAATATTATCCTAGGGTTTGTTCGGACTAGTCATTGCTTCAATTACTGCTTCATTAGAGGGAAAGACTAAGTCTAATGAATCGGTGTCATCGAGAGAACCTTGAGCCCAAATAGGCTCTAGAAGCGGATCTAACTCTTCTACAGGAGTTGGATCTGTGTTGGTTGAAGCTTGTTGGACCAAAGAGTATGCTACTTCAGCTGCGGACAAGGGCATGGAAATGCCTGGGTGCCCTGTCCCATCCATCATGGTCGATGGGGAAGGATGTATCCACAGATCGATGAAGTAAGTCGTCTAAAACGATGAAACTTGGAAAATCTCAACCTTATGGTGGTCAGATATGAACTTGACATCGCCTTGAGGGTGCGAGTAATCAAAGGTACCCATCAAAGATGGGCACAAACCAACCCCTACGTTGACTAAGCCTGTTTGATTATTATCAATCATCCGGATCGTGGACACCCCCAATGAAGGGTTAGTTCTGGAGAAATACAATTGATCAATGGTCACAATCCAGTCCTCGTGTGGAAACAACAAGAGCCGAAAAACTGTAGCAACCACTGCTTGCATGGCATAATTCCAACTCCCTCCTAACAAGAGATTGTAGTTGAGGGATGCGTCGACTACTTCTACCTCGACGCACATGGTCTTCCCTCCTAATTGCATGGGGAAAGAGGGAATGATACCATATGGTTGGAACAAATGACCATCAAAATCAGTGAAAAGAGTAGGCGACAGAGACAAAACGGGCTAGCCAATGGCCTTCCAACATGCCAATGACATAACGCATGTCAAGTTGCCCTCATCAACCACCGTGTGGAAAATATTTTGAGTAAAATTTTTCGTGGGGTGAGCCACTACTATATAAAATGCTACGTGGTAAGGAAGACGAGGTTTTAAGTCAGTTGTATCTAGCATGATGGTACCCGGATTACAAGTCTCGGTAGATCCTAAAGCAGTTAACAAAGCTTTCCTTTGGGAAGGGCATCTTTGGAGGACTTCCAAAGTGGACATCGCACAAGGGGTTTGAGAAAAATCCTCCACCACAGAATAGTTCTGGGCGGCCCTTGTGTTTGGGTTGTGAGAAGATTTTTTGAATGTGCCTTTTGGGATGCGTGTCATTGTTTCACCCAAAGTCTTCTTAATCTGTAGAGGAAGAGATGGGAGTTCAGCTTCTTTTCCCTTCTCAGAAGTTCTTGGTTTACTATAGTCATGTTCTCTAGTCGATATAAAAGCATCACCCTTCATCATATACACATTCACGGATGCAGGATTGTTCGTAGACGGAGAGGGTCCTTGATTGCCCACTTTTGCGCTTGTAGAGGCTTGGGTTAGGTTTTGCCCATGCTGAAATGGATTAGTTAACACCGGAGGATGTTGTTGTGTCACAAACTTTTAGGCCTATGCAAGCCAAGGACATTAGTGGGTCAGGTGGTCTTCTATGCATAAGTTGCATGGATACTTCGCCTTTCATTTCTCAGTGTTTCCCCTGCCAACAATATTAGTGGGTTTCTTATCCCCCTTACCCTTCTTTCATTGTTTTTACTTTCCTTCAGGTTGTTGGGTGGCCTTTGGATTTGTCGATTTCACTGTGTGTACATCCAACGTTTTAGTAGGGGGAGCAGCCAAAACAGTAGTTTGGTTGGCTGTTGTGTGTTGTATAGACAATTGTTGCAATTGCTTCATCAATTGCTCAGTGGGCTTTGTTTGTGATGAACCAACAATAGCATCGGTATGTGGTCCAGCTCTCTGTCTGGTTTTATCAAGTATTGAGTGTGGCCCATCTGGAAATATCTCGTATAATAAACCGGATAGAGAATAGATGAGATCAATTTGTTGGGCTCTCATGATGGCATCTTCTTCGAAAAACACTCCTGATGTCACGACATCTTTGGATAATTATGGGAACAAAGACATAAGGAACCACTCGAGCAGGAATGTTAGTGGGACTAGCACATTAATTAGACTCTTCTTGCATCTCCATTCTTGAATGTGATCAGAGATATGGTCCACTTTTGTCTGTGCAAAATTGGACAACAATTTTGTGCCAGCGTCGTATCTTACAGGTAATTGGAAATGGTTTAGGAAGGCCATTGTTGATTCACCAAAGGAAGAGTATCTTGAGCGGTCGAGCTCAATGTACCATTTTGCAGCACTCCCAATGAGATTACGTTGAAACAATCACAACTGTACAGAGTCATCTTTCCACGAGTTAGATGAGCACCAAATATGGAAGGTAGTCACATGATCACATGGATCTTCGTTAGGCTTGGACTTGAACTTTGGTATGTGTTATCACTGAAATTTCGTTCGCAAATGGTTACAAGATTCTGTCATCGTGAAACAGTTATGAGGTCACCCATGGACCAAAATTACCACAAAATCATTTCCAAAGGGTCAAAAACTATACAATCAGTGGAAAAATTAAAGTGCGCTATGACTACACACGGCATACTCGCACATGCGCAAAATAGAAATGCAGGAAAAGTGCACATGCACCCGATGCATGACTGTGGTTGCTAAAAGCCGTGTCCATCTGAGAACGATGCATTTATGAGAGTGGTCGGCCTCCCACCCACTTCTGGTTCAGCTTTCAAGTTGATTTGACACTCAAATCTGGATTGGATTTGACTGGGTGGTCGGTCAAAGACCTAAAAATGCCCTAATTAGCCTCTTTTCACACTACAAGTTGGTTACACAATACCTCAAAGAGGTGCTATAAAACAAGGCCATGGGTGCACTTCATTCTTAAAAAATTTCAATAGCAAAGTTATGTTGCTACTATTCTCCTGAGGAATCCTCTATTCTCATCAAGAGTATACTACCACCATTACATTGGGCAATCCATCTCACCCCTTGAGTGGATTAGCAAGGAATTATTTCTCCCTTTTCAGTCAAAGTTGTAAGAAGAGATTATTTGTGGGGGTCCAAGAGCCCTCCCTTGGAGGAAGATGGGAATAATAGTCTTCTTTCTTCTTTGTGTTTTCTTTCACTGATATCAACATTACCATTGGTGACATGAGTCTTATTGTTTATTTTGTTCTTATGTCCCTATGCTCATTAGTTTAGTTGTTATTTTATTTCTTAGTTTAATTCTTAGTTGTTCTTTTATATTTCTTTCTCTAACACTTTTCCTTACATCTTTCCTGCTTAGTAGACCCAACTAAGATTGTAAGAACCTATGTTTTGCTCACTAAGGTGATGAAAGAGGCACAATAGATTGGCGACTCCACTGGGGAAAGGTATCAATTTCCTAACCCATTTGGGTTTTTATAGCTCTTCTTTTGGTTTATTTAACCTGCAGGTGCATTAACCGGCGCAAGCCGACCTGCAAAACATACAATTCCAAGTTGAATTGAGAGAATTCCATCCGAAATTTTCTTCACGGTCGTGTGTTAGTTGTGCACGGGTTTCTTGGCCCACAGACACGCATCGTGCGCACATGCGCTAAAACCACAGTTATGTTCAGTGCACCCACGCCCAAAATCTCATTTTGGTCTATGCATAGGCGTTCAGTGCACCTCCGTCTACACTAAGACCCGTGCACCTGTGCAGAAACTACACATTGTAAGGTTTTTTTTTTATTTGGGGAAGGCCCCTAGCCTTCTTAAAGGTGATTTCATGCATGTTGTAAGCTGCACCACACTTAGTTCCCTCTTCATATAAAGGGATTAATCAAAACACATAGGCACTTAGGGGGTTTAAAATCATTATTTCCTCTTTTTCTTTCATTTTTTACCACATGGATGGATTACTTTGACTAAAAGTATAAGTTGAAATCATTTCTAATCACATAAAACTTGCATTGGGACTAGAAGTTGGATAACAATCGCTTAGTATGCTCTTCTCTCGTGCTTCCAAGCAACCTTGAGAATCAGAAAAAGATTGTAGAACAATTTCATCTCCCTTAAAAAGACTAAAACCTTTAGGAGAAGACAACAACCCCTCTTAGGACTCCTCTTAGTTTATTTTTCAAACACATCTTAAGATTGTAATGGGCCCATACATGCCCACATGCTACAAAGATAGGATGGTGTTGAAATTTACTTTCTTAGATTAAATCACTAGGGAAGTTTAAAGGTTTTGTAACGGGCCCATACATGCCCACATGATCACAAAGTAGGATAGTTTCAAATATTTTCTTAGATTAAATCACAATAGGGAGTTAAAGGAATAGTAAAGAACTCACATGTCCACATACTAGTTTCCTAGGGACTTTTGAATTACACAAGGTTGTACCAAAGGCATTTAGTTAATTAGGTAATCAACACTTGTAAGGACCAAGCGAAGTCCACATGAAGGAAGGTGACACCTAATTCATTAAAACATTGGCACAGTTTCACTCATTCACACAGAAAAGTCACTTATCACTCACATAGTTTCTTCTCGAAATGTGGAGGTCAAAGTAAGTTTCCTCCAAAGGGATTCTGAAACACCCCACCCTTTTCTTGACAAAACTATCCACTCCCATTTAATTTCAATGAGATTGGTTCACACCCCCAATCTCTCAAACAACCACATCTAAATTTTTTCTAAAAACTCACTAAGTTTTCCTCCACAGGAGGTGCCAAAAGAAAATTTTTAGTCTAGGTAGAATTTTGGGGATAGGCATCTAAATAACTCCCCATTATCTAGTTCTCACATTGTCAAAACAATAGAAGTTGTCAAATAGGGAACTGAAAATCCTCCAAGTTAAGTATTTCTAACACCATAAGACAGGGAGATACCTATGGCGGGTGGAAGGCCGAGGTCCGATTGTTCTATGAGTCCCCCCTTGAGGCACCCACCTCTTGGATGGGATCCAGCCCATGACCCATTTCTTAGGCCGAAAATCTAAATGTCACACTTTGACCGAGGTACCTAGTGACCAAATTTTACGATATCTACCTAGGTTGCAATTGTGGGCTGCAATTGCACCTTTATGGGATTTTGTGTGGCTATTGGGAAATATCGCTATCTCTTTCAGGATATGCCCCCTTTACCCCTCATTATAACCGATTATTTCATCCTTCACTAGTTTCTCTTCCGGTGACTTCAGACCCCTCTGTTGAGTACTATTGGAAGGTCCAGTGCTATTTGAGAGGAAGGACGTTACGTCTTTCATGACATGAGAATTTGTTTTCTTTGATTCCCCATGTGGACAAAATCCACTTATCCACATATATGCTTCTTTTTCAAAACACTTTATGTATGATGCACTTCTGATTACATTTTGATTTAGATATATATATTGTGTAAAGTTCAAAATTTGCAACAAAGTCTCTTGTTTATTTTCTCTCATCACAACTTGCACACATCCACTCAGCTAGTTGGACATCATAGGGGACCCTTAGAACCCCCTTCGTTCTAGATGCCTGCTAAACATCCCTCCTATTTTAGGGGGAGTTCCTAGCCTTGCCAACTCATTGACACCACCTTCACACACTCCTGTGAGTGCCACTGTCTTAGGATCAGCCTTGACTGGTTCCGCATTACTTGGGTCCACTTCCCAAGTCCCTCCGTTTACTCGCTCTCCACTACACAGAAGCAGGGGGGCAACTTCCTCTCAAGGGAGAAGTACCAACCCACCTAGTTCCCCTCAAGGGTCAGGTTTACAAAACACTCACACCATGGCTAGAACTAATCCTCCACCAACAGTCCTGATGCCATATTTTGCCTCTCTTAACATACCATATCTAAGAAAACTCACAAATGATCCTATATTGCATGACCCCACATGGCCTGCAAGGCCCACCAAACTACCTTCAGACATCCCCAAGTTTGAAGGAAAGGCAGGGGATGACCCTGCCAATCATGTTATAACTTTCCACCTATGGTGCTCTTCCAACAACATTATGGATGATTCCATCAGACTATGATTATTTCAACGCACACTCATTGGCCCATTAGCCAAATGGTATGTAGAAAAAAATTAGGGTCCCACACGACTTTCGAGTCCTTGGCCAAAGCATTTTTGACCTTCTTCCAATTACCAATCCATCATGACAATGGTCTTGAACTAATCTCTAATTTAAAACAAACCTCAGCCACATATATCGCTGATCACATTCACGAATGGAATAGACGATGTAGTTTGTGCAAAGCTGAAACCACCAAACTGTTATCACTCCAAGAAACTCCTTAGGGTTGTAGGCTAAGGATGCTTGGTAACTTAATAAAATAATGTGTAGGTATGCTTGGTAACTTAACAAAATAATGTGTAGGTATGCCTGGAACAATGGGATCACTCAATGATTAATGTAATAGACAACTCATCATACATTCAAATGAAACAATGCTTTTAGAAAACAATAATCAGATCAAGTATTTTAAAAGGAGAGGATGAAGAACACTAATATTGATTGCCAAATACAACTGGGTGTAGGGATTAATGCAAGATAGAAACAAATCCTTTACTTCAAGTCTATGAGCTCAATAAAGAGATGACATTCTTTATAAGCTAAGATAAATTAAAATAAAGTACAGAAAAGGAAGCATGAATATTTATGATATTGAAAGCAAAAGGAGACTGTAATTTATTATGCCATAAGAGTATATACAGTAGCACAAAATGTATTCCCAGTTTGAACCCTTGTATCTTAAAAAACATAGGAATTTATAGCCTTTTACAATCGGTTTTTAAGATCCTGAAAACTTGGATCTGTATCCAAAACTAGAAAATAAAACTAACTAAGGCAATCGATAACAAAGACTAGCTGCTAGAAATCGAACTGTCTTCTTTATCAATATTCGACATATGTACTTCATCAGCTTCTGGACTCTATTGTGTCATGGAAAAGTTAAAGGCACCTGTCTTCTGTAGCTAGATTTATTCAATTAATCATAGTCAAAACTTTAGGGGATCGATTTAGCATTTGGTTTTCAAAATCTCCACGAATCTCTGATGCTGAGTATTTTCTGACTAAGTGGTTAATCCTTTGATTCTCTTGAACTTCTTTAAATACTTTGAAAATCACCCTGCTCCATCTTTAGCTTTCAAAAATTCTTTTTGTGCTTTCACCAGCTAACTCACCTTATGATTTGTTGGTTAGCTGGTGAAACCTATGCCTTTCACCAGCTAACTGTTTGTAAATTTACCCTTTGCAATGATGAAAGCTCTGTCTTGGCCAAAAATAAACTTTCACCTCCAAAACTGTTGTTTTATCAAAAAATTAGCGTGTCTCTACTTTATCTCCTTGCATATTCATAGCAACTTGAGCTAGCACTTGTAGATATGGGTGCGACTTCTTCTTCTGCTTCAATTTTCTAATCTTCCTCTTAAGGAATTTTTCTAACGACCATAAACTGTTATAATCTTTGGTGATTTTCTTCTTTCTCTTTTTGTCTTTTACACTTTCATGAGCCAACTTCTCAAATGATGCACTTGTCTCTGTGAAATTGTCAGACAAAGTTTTGTATCTCGCCTTGATTACTCTTTCTAAAACCTCCTATTGAGCAATCGCTTCTTTTAGTTGCTTAATTTTTTGTGATTTCTTTGACATTTTTCTCTTTGATGTTTCACCTTCATCAGTGGGAGTAAAAGTCTCACAATCCTGTGCAAATTCCATGGAGTGTTCATGGATTTTAATGGCTAGACTTTCATCTTCTTTCTCTGGCTCTGTTTCTGAGTCTGTGTATGGTAGATTTAGAATATTTGTCTTCTTTTCTATAGGCTGCTCTGAAGTGGTTTTAAAATCTAAATTTTTCTTTGATCTGTGAGACTTTATGGTGGAAATCCTATCTTCTGGTGGTCTTGGAAGAGTTCTCTTCTTCCTTGAGCTGCTATAAGGAGTTAATTTCTTTTTTCTAGCTCTCTTCTGCTCATTCATGGGCTGAGTTTGGGTTTCAAATCCTTCCCAAAAAAGAAAATGTTTCCAAGTCCTTCCTCTTTGTCTTAGTTCTTCTAGAATTGTCAATTTGATCAGACCAAAATGACAAAGAGTGTTTTTCATACTTAGAGGTTCAGCCCTAATCTTTTTACAGACTTTAGTTAGGATTTTGTGAAAGAAGAAAGGTAAATTTAGGAGAGTTTTCCCTGTGAAATGATCTAAGAGCTTGAAATGGTATAGCATCAGCTTGTCATACCTGCCTTCTGAGGTTATATAGAGTTGAATGCCTTTGAATAGGTCATGCCATTCATCCTCCAAATGAGAAACTGGCATGCTTTTCTTCCATGTGACATTTCTAAATTATGCCTTAAGATATGCTCTAAAATTGAGATTCTTGGTTGTTGTTGTCTTGAACCAGCTCTGGCCTGATCTAGGTAAGCTAGTTGTTGTAGCAATGGAAGCTTCATCAACTATGATTTCTAAAGAACCCACATAGGCTTTGTTTCCATCATATGATTTAGCAAATGCTTCAGTTGTTGTTTGGTGGCAACCATTCTACAACTTTTCAACATAACCCATGCAGCCTGTGTCTAAGAAGCGTTTTTGCACCTCTGGATGTGCTAGTAAAAAAGAAAAACTGTCTAATTCTTTCCTTAACAATGAACCACTTCAATTCATTTCCATCTATAACTAGAACCCCAGACAATTTTGCAAACAAAGTCACTGTAATTTGTTGTTTGAGCCAAGGTTTGGCGCTGGTGAAAACTCTCAGCGTTGTCTTTCAAATATGAAACCATAACATATGCCTGTGGATAATGCGTGTTGGGAATATGAAGTGTCGATTTGATGTCGCCAGCTGAGTAGTACCACTGCTTTACCTGTGATGATAAATTTGAATTCGTCATCTCCAACGCCATTATCTCGTGAAGCATGCATTCACGAACACAATCCGCTATGATATCCGATTTAGATGTGCATAACAGAATCCTCATCATTATTCACTTTCACCAACTTATTATAAGGATTACATGACGTGTGTTGAGCGTGTCATCTTTAGATTTCTGAAAACGTGGAGGAAACACACGTGTTCCACGCTTTCACCAGCTAACGGTCTACGGGAAAGTACTCCTTAACTGTTGAAAATCGTCGTTTTCACCAGCTAGTCATCAACCTTGCAACACGCGTTAGCTGTTGAAAGTCTTTTCATGGAATTTTATAGAAAAGACCTTTATGGATCAACTTATTTCTACGATATGAATTTAAAACCTAATTTTTTACACTAGAAGAAATTAAAACCAAATGGAAAAAACTACAAATAACCATGCTATCAACCACAAAATGAAACCATGGTGACTGATTCATTTTGAGAGCTAACACAAACAACAGTGTATTCACTGGTTTCTCAGATCACTCATCTCTCTCATCGGTAAAGATGTAGCTTCCACCTTCCCTCAATCAGAAGAAGAAGCCATCAGTAAGGCTCAACAATATGACCTCATCTATTCACAATCAGGGTACTTATACACAGTACTTCCTGATCTCCCAAAACCTATACCATTCGATCAAGACAAACCTGGGATGTCTCACTCAACAAATGGATTGATTGGTAATACCACACAACATACTCCTCAAGCCCAACCACCACCAATGTATGGCACACCTCAATATCTGTTGGCATATGGGGGCACCCCTTATTACCCCCCACCCCCTTATCAACAACCATACCCTGTTTCTATTCCTCCACCCATTAGTGGGCCACCGTCGGCACCCCGAATACACGCACCTATCCAAATAAGTCCTGGCACCCCTTCTACCTCATCTTATACTCTAAATACTAGTGAAAGCACGACGCCTTCCTATGTACGTTACAGATCACAACTCCCACAGAATCTATACTTTCCATTCCCTAGTCCTCCACAGCCCATGGCACCCCTGCAGCCTCATGTTGGGCTGAACTTTGTTCAACCCTCTCCAGTTCAGCAATATCAAATTTTTGAACAACTGAATATGAAAAATCCTACCCACCCATCGAATAATACCAAAAATAGAGGAAGAAAGAGGAACAATAACAACACAGGTCAAGGCGGGAATCAACCCCAACAACACCAACCTACTGGGGGAAACCAGAACCAAGGGAATCAGAACCCCCAGGGGGGAAATAACAATAGGCGTCAAGGGAGAAATAACAATACTATTAAAACCACCTTCGCTTGTTCCCTTTACGGTGAGTTCGATCATTATAGTCATCATTTCCCCCAAATCATTGATTTTAAATGGCTAAAAGACTCAAGCAGTCTACCACATCCTCCAGCACCGCCTGCCACTCAGCAGACCCCACAACAATACGTGAGACAACCCCCCCAACCGTGCTGCAGAATCCCATTCCACACCAAGGCGTGATGAACACTCAATAGAAAACGCAGCCTACCCCACCTCAATTGGGCCAGTACCTCAATCCAAACAATCTTGCAGATCGTACTATCCTCCTCACCAGTGAGGAAGAAATCCTTCTGCAAACACGTAGTCGTCAATATTGTGCACCTGTTGAGTCTCCTCCCATTTCCCCATAAACAATCCCAACACCGACGGGAACCCCGTTGGTAATTCCTCGCCCTAACACTGAAACACCTCTTTGCATCCCTCGCATCCCATTACGCAGGAATTTCCACAACCCCTTGTCTAGGGCGTCTCATAATTACAGTTTGGTCTATGACTTAGCACAATCCACAGCTTCCATGTTAGTCTTAGAGGTCCTTCAAACTTGTCCCAATCAGTGGAAATCATTACTTTCCATGTTGGTGGCATTCGACCCCGTGGATACCCAACTCATCACATTTGATCTCGACAGTGGAAAACCTCACCTTCCCGCTCTGATTGCTTTTCAAATCCCCATAAAAATTTGGAACATTACATTTCATCGCTGCATCATCGTTGAAGGTGCATCCACATGCATTATGTCCAAATCTGTATGGAAGAATCTTGGTTCCCCCGAACTCATACGATATACCATTACCTTAAGAGCTTATGACAGATGACCATTGTCTCCTGAAGGGTTCTTCCAAAATGTCCCCGTAGAACTCGGGGGCAAAACCATTCACATCGACATTGAAGTTATCAATGCCCCACTCGATTATAATATATTGTTCAGTTGTAGCTACATGTATGCTATGAACGCAGTTGCCTCTTCCGTCTTTCGAACGATGATGTTCCCCCATAATGGGAAGGTCATTACCATTGACCGAGTCTCCCATTATGAGCCTAACCCTTATGCCAACATCGATAACATTCTCCCTCTCATCCACACAAGTCATGACGCATACCCACTCATCGAAATGGGTCTCGAAATTTTCAAAGACCCATCATTGTTAGGAACTTACCATGGTGCACAACCACTCGTTCATCCTTCCAATCAATTATGTGTCGTATCATCCAACAGAATTGACATAGAGAATACCCTTCCTCCTAGGGAGGCTTCTATCATATCTGACATCCCACTAGTCACAGAGCTCCCCCCTCACGAGCCTCCTGCGAACTCGTTGACTCCATCATTCCACAATTTCACCTCTCCCCAAGGCCATATCCCAGTTTGGAAAATAGTTCCCCAAGCCATTACTCAAATCCCCTTCTTTTACCCACCATCTGGCATACTATCTTTCCATGTAGCTGCAACACTTACCCTCCCAAATATGGTGTTAGCAATTCCAGTTTGGTATTTACATACACCAGAGATGGTCCCTCAACCATCCCTTCCCCCCAAATGGAAGGAATCCCAATGACGATTCCCATACTCACTCCCACCATACCCTCTACACCCCCACTCACTACCCTCCCTGCCACAACTAGGGGAAGGTGAAAGAAGAAATAGCCCATAGCTCCACTTCCCCCATGCATCCAACCTCCTTGCATGCTATGTGAGAAATATGGACACCAAACCAACAACTGCCCATCTGTACCTGAGTTACGGAACCTGATTCCACTCAATCAAACACCATCAATGCTCCTCATTGTAGCAAGTACTGCGACTACCACCCCTCACTCAAGTAGTAAAGGGATGCGAACCAAATTCACTTGCGCTATATGTTCATAATATGGCCATTATACACACCATTTCCCAGCACTATCGTGCTTCTGGCAGACATTAGTCATAGTATGACAAAGATTTCAGAACGAACCCAACCCAGCTACATCATCCCTACCAACAATCACTGACATCCATTATGTCACAAATTTAGTCAATGAACGTATGAGATGACCTTTCTCTCTATGTGAATCCTTAGATCATTTTACAACCAATGTCCTATGATCATTGAATACAAGCAATGCCAATTGACCCTTATTCAAACCCCGACAACCCCTACAGAGTTGATGGTTGACCTTACCTCATCACTCGAGATTCTTCATATCATTTCCCCTAAACTTAAGGCACTCCCGATGCCTCTGTGGTTCTTGGATGACTTATCTGAGGATTCACCCCTAAATCCCCCCAATTCTCCCATTCATTTCCCTACAAAAATTTTCCATCCAACTACCACTGGTACTCCCCAGTACTTTGATATTTGGTTTATGTGAAGTGAACCATCGCAATTTCATTGCGTCATTCCCCTTGCATATTCATCACCAGGGGACAACCACACGATGATAGTCACCGATATCACTCTTTTATATCCTTTGAATTCCTGCCAATTCCACTGTGATGAGGACATACTCGAAGAGTTAAACACCCCCGAATACCCATGGGATGCACTACAACACAGAGCACTCTTCTGTCCACAGGAATCCTCCATGCCTCCTAACCACCACCCCATATACGCAGTCGAAACCAAGGATTTTATCCCATCAGGGCATATCAACTGGTTCAACAACCCCATTCCTTCCCCTGATGGTTTTGAAGAAGGCAACATGGCCAACATTTCCCCGACCATCAAAATAGACATTTCCATCAAAAATGGAGTTGTCGAGGAAGTAAACATTGGCGCCGCTTGCACTCCTCAAGAAATCACCACCTATAAATCCCTCTTCCAAGAATATCGGGATATTTTTGCCTGGTCATACACAAAAATTCCTGGCCTTGATCCCTCTATCATCGAACATCGCATCGACACCTGGACCAACATTACACCTGTTTGTCAAAAGCAACGACCGCTACAGGCACACCCATGCATGACTATCTGTATAACAGGCGCACACCTATGCACACATATTTCTGGATCGCCCATGCACTGGGGGGGGCCACACCTATAAAATCCCCTGTACAACCCTCCGTACAGACCCTACCCATAAACAAAAAACCTACTTCTATGCAGAACGTTAAGACTACAAACCTGAAGCTCACTGGTCCTAAATTGGCTGCCTCGTTCTCTTGAAATCTCCAAATCTCCTCTGAATACCTCCCGTCCAGTAACTCTGGACGAAATTACAAATGAGGTGGCAATGTGGGCCCTACAAAGATATATAGGCCTTTCCGCCAAACTTCCAATCACCATTCCGGGAGCTCCAGGTGTTCGTTTCTCGATCCGTATTCAGCCACGGGATCAACATCCTGTCATCTACACCAATACAACCCCTGGGACACTTTTTATGCTTAGCCCCTGGGGCACCATTTTTTCATACCTCATTCAGGTATGCATGCTCATGTTCAAAATTATCAAATAAATGCTTGTATGTTAAATTCTCTTCAGATATTGTTCATGTCAGGTATTTGGTTTTCATGTGTGCAGGTACTTGGGCATCATATATCAATGCAATCACTTCAAGTATATTCCCTCTAAATATCAGTTTCATTTCCAGTCACGCCCTCTGACATTTTCCTTTAGGATCCCCATCTCTGGCTCTACAGTACCAACACCTCCATTGCATCTTAGGTACTGTCACCTAGTAGCACTCTCCCCCACATGAGTTGTCCCATTCATAGAACCCTTTTTCACTTTGACACTCATGTTGTTTTTGAACCCTTTAGGGATGTGAGTCTCGATAGTCCTACATCATGTCACGAATCAGCCACATACTCCTTCTCCTCATTTTGTTAGCTTTCCCACTGGACTCCCAGATTATCTCTTCAAGGTTCTATTTTGACTGCACCTCCGCAGTGTCATGAACCCTCCATTTCATCCACAAATCAGTTTGCCCCTCTGCAAATTTCCCTTCATTTCACCTACCTCATACAAAAACCCACCCATGGGGCCCCCACCCTCCACCAGTTCTCCAAGAAAATTTCGCCCTAACCGACCCAACCATATTACATTGGGGCACCCATTTCTGTATTTGTACACTCATCCCAAATTATTCTTTATTTATTTGGTACATTGTAAAAATCCTTTGTTTCTTGCATTTACATATCCTTTTGTCGTCACCTTTGACGACCTTCTTCCCTTTTTTGGCAAACGCAACCAATGTTGCCCTTGGTTAGGGCCCCCCTTATCATCTACCCCTGCTGACATCATCCATATACTTCGAGTATCCCACAGGCCACTTACCTCTGCCCTATGAGTTTGTTCACTGTGTCCCGCCTCTAGCACAACTTATCCCCTATATTGTTGTCCCCCTGACACTCGACCTAGTTGAACGGTTGCGGCCACTTATACCTCACACATACCCCCAACCAAGGGAATTCTTGAGTCTCCATACATATTGATTTCTTCCATTTGCCTCCTCAGTTCCTAACCTCACCTAGTATATTTCACGAAGCTCTTTTCTTCTCGGAGTTGCGTCCCCCTTTTTGTTGACATCAACATAGTTTCCAGAAGGGTGACAGTATCTTGACTCTCATTACCTTTCCAATGAGAGGTCTTGGACGACACAGGGAGAAAAACAATTTCTCCCTACTATCGTTGGCCCCCATAACATTTGACTTCAAAACTTTCCCATGTTACGGTGGGTCTTACTTTGTGACTATTGCAGTTATTTGTGATATTTTCCAAATACCTATGAACTTGGCTGGGCTATCAATGCCTACATAATCCGTGATATTTATTACAGATGTCATTGCCTACTGTTTAGAGTATGTTCCTCCGTAGAATTGTCTTCTTCCTTTATCTCGACCGCCCCCGAGGGCGCTGCAGTTATCTACATCAAGACACCATTCCTTTTTGAGTTACATGACACGAGCATGGGGCATACCCACCTCATTTGTACATAGTTTATTTTTACACACCTTATGGAAGGTTGGGTTCTATAGGTTCCCTTCTCCCTCCAACAGGTAACTCTTGACAATCCCACTATCGATCTCTCTTACAATGATACTCTCAGTAGAAGAAACATTGATGAATTTCGGCTATATGTATGCTCCTAACCTCATCCATCGGGGGGCATCTGTTATCACTAAAATTCCGTCTACAAATAGTTACAAGAATCCAACATCACCAAACAGTTATGAGGTCACCCATGGACCAAAATTACGACAAAATCATTTCCAAAGGGTAAAAAACTATACAACCAGTGAAACAATTAAAGTGCATTATGACTACACAAGGCACGCACACACGTGCGGAAAATAGAAACACAGGAAAAGCACACATGCGCCCGATGCATGACTGTGGTCGCTAAAAGCCACGCACATCTGAGAACGGTGTATTTATGAGAGTGGTCAGCCTCCCACCCACTTCTGGTTCAGCTTCCAAGTTGATTTGACACTCAAATCTGGACTGGATCTGACTGGGTGGCTGGTCAAAGACCTAAAAATTCCCTAACTAGCCTCTTTTCACACTACAAGTTGGTTGCACAATACCTCAAAGAGGTGCTATAAAACAAGGCCATGGGTGCACTTCATTCTTAAGGAATTTCAATAACAAAGTTATGCTAGTACTATTATCTTGAGGAATCCTCTATTCTCATCAAGAATATACTAGCACCATTACATTGGGCAATCCATCTCACCCCTTGAGTGGATTAGCAAGGAATTATTTCACCATTTTCATTCAAAGTTGTAAGAAGAGCTTATTTGTAGGGGTCCAAGAGCCCTCCCTTGGAGGAAGAAGGGACTCATAGTCTTCTTTATTCTTGGTATTTTATTTCACTAATATCAACCTTACCATTGGTGACATGAGTCTTATTGTTTCTTTTTTTCTTATGTCCCTATGCTCATTAGTTTAGTTGTTATTTTATTTCTTAGTTTATTTCTTAGTTGTTCTTTTATATTTCTTTCTCTAACCCTTTTCCTTACAGCTTTCCTGCTTAGCAAACCCAACTAAGCTTGTAAGCACCTCTGTTTTGGTCACTAAGGTGATGAAAGAGGTGGAACAATATGTCAGAAGGAAACTTCGTCGGCATAGCGGGCCAATGCGGATTGTGACAGATAGGGTCATTCAACAACCTCGTCAAGTCTGGAAAATGCAAGGTTTCCAGGAAAGGTAGTTTGGGTTGTTGGTGATAACCTGGGAAAAAGGGACTTGGAGTTTTATTGGCACTAGGTTTCTAGGAAACGTTCAGTTGTTGGCCTAGGTTTTGGCAAAAACCATGGCCATGAATAGCGTATGGATTTTGTGTGTGAGGAGACATCATCGGTTGATTCCCTAAATAGGACGTAGATGGATGGGTGTGCATTACATGCAGAGGACTTTGGGAAGGGTTTCCCCATGCCAATCCTATGGGGATAGGCATATTACCTTGTCTGGGGTTCCATTGCTTTTGGAAATAGTTGCCCCAGATCGGCATTCCTAATGAGCAAATGGATCCCTGCCAAGAATTCCAAGGCCCTGATGCGGAAGAAGTTCCTGGGTTTTCCCCCTGTGCATGAATAGTACCCTGCATAGGAATAGGTTTTCTGAAACTAGGGTTACCCCCACTCGGGAAAGTAGCTGATGAGAAGGATTTCTTACCAAATTCACTGAACAAAGAAAACGGTGTCTAACCTATAGGCATATTATGTGAAGGTGGTCCTTAACTCCCTGCTCTAAATAAACTATGGTGTGCAGTTGGCCCGGTGGACTGTTGATGCATGCCATCGAGCGAAGGGGATGAAGGAGGTGTATGACCTTCCCCGTAAGGGAAAGCATGAAAAGGAGTTGAAGTGCCCCCCATGTGGCCTTGCATAGGAGCGTTAGAGTTCCTGCCCCCAGACCTAAAGTCTGTGAAGTGAAATAGGAAAGTATAGGACTTGTACCTAAGTTAGGCATCTTGTATGAGAACGAAGGGCCTGTCGCACTAGGTTTGAAAGGGGTTGTGGCCACCACCATAGACGAGATCATACCACTGTGCGAGGTAGAGGTGTTCGAGACCATGGTGGCTCGGACCGATGACGGTGGGTTAGGAGGTGGAAACTCTCTTGTGGTGACAACCGTAGTGGGAATTGAATAATTCCCAAAGGGAGTGACAACATTTGTTTCCATTGTTGTGTGCGACATTGTCTGGCACTTGTAAGGGTGAATTGGTATGATGATGGGTGCTAAAAGATCAGTTGTTGGAGTTTCAGGTGGACCAAGAGATTTTTCCCTAAAGTATAAAATGGTCGTTTCCTCCGGATGTTGGTCGGGCACAATTTCTTGTGACCTGGTTGCTTCAAAAGACCCTTGTTGGTCTAGATTTCGCCTTAGTGGTGGCAAGGGTGGCTCTAGTGTAACTAGTGATAGGCCTAGAAGCTTTAGTGACTAGTGGAGCTCATGATCCTCCACTGTGTGAGAAGATCAAAGACACTCTAAGGCTATTTATTCGTTCAAAAAAAAACAACACACACTAAAAAAGTCCCTACAAGATAAAACAAGAAAACACTAAACTAATTGGAAGAATACTTACAACAACCAGCACTAGAGAAACTTATTGGTGCAAGTGCAACTCGAACACGGAAGCACCCTCTGGGTATACTCGACAAAGTGTGGCCCGATGTCTATCCTAGGTACTATGGTATACCCCCGCAGTCACCTTTGTATGTCCCTAAAAAGATAGGCAAGTAGGTTGCCAGTGCGTGAACAGTCACCAGGCGGGTACAATCGAAAGTCGGGTAGACAACAATGAGCAGGGTATCAAGCCCAAAACCTATCAAGGGTATCGAAAGCAAGTGATACAGAAGACAACTAAGGACCTCGAACAGATTCAAGACCCAGGAAGCTTTGTGCCAAATGCAATCGACGGAATCCGAAGACAAGCCCTCTATATGTGTTCTCCACTATGATTGGTCCATCTTTGGAGGGGTTATCTCCGCTACCTTTCCGCACGCGACCTCGTGTTTATCCCCTGTGTTAGAGGGGGGTCCCAGATAACTTTCACAATACTGGACTTTGACACTCCCTAACTCAGACTCCAATGTTTGATTTTAATGGCCTTGAAGAGTTTCCTCTCCAACCTATTTCAAGGCCCTAACCCTAAACTAGTTGGTTGACCCTACAAACATAAAAAGTCTAATGAATTTTAGATTTATCGTTAATTTTTATGGATTGTCTTAAGTCAAAGGTTATGAAAGTGAAACTAGTGATGTTTGAAAGATGAAAGAAAAATAAACAGAAAACTGGAAACAAAAACCTTTACTTCACTCAACTCTTAAACAACTTTTCAAACTTAATTTTTTTTTTAAGATCTTTGAACAACAAACTCAAAGAAGGATTTCACTCAACTACGAGCTACTTATGATCTAAGTAAAATGTCAAGAGCTTATGAAAAAAAATAATTTTCCCTGGTTACTAATGCAAAGCAACACTTTTTAACCAACAAAGAAATAAAAGATTTTTTTTTAATTTGAATGCTCACAAATCAAAATGGAAAAATATCAACAAGTCAAAACAAAGAAAACTTCTCGCCTAAGCGCAGATCGCAAAGAGACACTTTAAAAATCACAGACAAGCAAATTAAAATTGGACTCTCACACTTGTCTAAAAACCCTATAAAAGAAAAAAACTGAGGAAAACATCTAAATGAAAAAAGAAAGCTATTGTTGTGATCAAACCTAAGTTACTGACCGCTATGACAGAGACCCAAACCTGAGAGGTATAACTCTTGTCAGAAGAAAGGATGACTACCTCACCTTCAACAAAAATTCTCTCCATAAGAACACTGTTGACAGTTCCACAATAGGTGTGTGCACACGAGCTGTGTAAAGTCGGAGCACGTGTACATGTGTGTTGGCCTTATACAGGCCGCATGTATATATAAAACTCTGAGACAAATGAAAATCCAAACAAGCCAGCCCAGGCAGAGACTACTGGTACTAAGAACCAGAATCTCTTGAGGACTCAGACACTTACTTTAACAGAAAAAAGAAAACAATTCAAGGAAAACTTCATAGAACAAACGAATCTGAGGTGAGACCTAAGCTATAGACTGCAAACAACAAAGACTAGAAAGAGTGCTAGAAAACCCCTGAGAAGGACTAATTCTGAAAAGGAAAAGGATGACTTCCTCTTTAAAAGAAATTTTCTGGAATCATACATGTGACTGACACTTCCTCAGCTAGTGTGTACACGCGAACTGTGAGAATGCAGAGTGTGGGTACACGCGTGCAGACCTTATACAGGTCATGTGTACCTCTATGGGTCTCGGAAAAAAGAAATACAGTCAAGCAAAGATATAGAGATAATTGGTATGGAAGACCAGAACCTCTATTAGCTCAGACTTTTTCAGAAACTTTAAAAACAGGAAATGAAACTAGTTCTTAAAAATACCCAAAAAATATTCCCAAAAACCCTAGACTATCCCCAGTATGGTCGGCAATTCTGTAGTGAGTGGAAAATCCCTCTACGGACTAGCACTTAGGGTTTAATTACACATGCAAAAAAGACCTAAATATTTCTTCTTTCTACAGTCGTCCCAGACCTAATCCCCATTATTCTTAAGCAAATACATAGTTAAGAAGATTAAGTGAGCATACCTTATTTTGGGTGTTTGATATCGATCCTTCCTCATACTTGATCGCTCTTTCACTGCATCTCTCCTCCCAAGGCTAACCTGCATTCACACAAGACAAATAAAAAACTCCATATGCATTTGATATATAGATTAATGGGTTAGAGATTCAATAAACAAGTATGCAATAAACCATGAAAACCTCATATGGTGGGACAGGAAAAGTACTTCTTTATTATTAACTTCAACAAATCAACTTACAATGATGAAGTCGGTCCCTATTCCATGAACCTGGTCCTGGGCTCTTCTTCAACTGTCCTCCAAATGTTTTTCTCTATCTTTCTCTTTTCACAAGGATGACGAAAGGGTTGGGACAAAGGGAATGTGCAATCGAGTATAGTTTCTTTACTATGGTTCTCCTCTTCCAAATGGGACCCCTAACCCTTCTTTTATAGGCTAGAAGAAGATGGTTATTTGGTCGACCCTCGGCCATGCATGGCCGGAAGGTTTAGTTAACTCACCCAAATCTGTGTGTTCCATTGGCAATTTTCCTTTTTTTTTGTGCTTTTGTAGGTACACGCGCGTTGTTCCAGGTCATCTAGTGTGTACACGCGTGCAGTAATGGAGTAGGGCGCATGGGCCTTTATAAAAGAGGTTTTTAAGAAGAGTTGTTCAACCATTCTTTGGAAAAGAAGGAATCCGAGATGGCCTGATGCCAGGTAAGCATGTATGGTGCAAATTAGGGTTATAACAGTTAAGCTGCTAGCTTTCAAGCTGGGGGCATACCGAGCTTAGTCTTTGTTTTTTCTCGTGCTAAAAAAAACATGAGAATGTAACCGAGTAGAATTTTATCACTTTTTTTGTACTCGCATGGATATATGAAAAATGAACCCCTTGGAGTCTTCTTTAAGCTCTTTTTAGACTCTCTAAACATGAAAAGATTGTCTAGTGATCTTGCTTCCTTTCCCACTCGTTAAAAGGTTTGAAAGGGCGTCTTTCGAGTGATAATTTATCTCTTTTTTATCTTCGTGAGACTAACATTACGAAAAAGGACAACATTGGAGTCATCTTTAAGTTGTTTTAAGACTCTCTAAATATGAAAAACCACCAAGTTTACCTTCTTTGGACTCGTTAAATGATCATACATTGAAGGGTCCATACGGGACCGAACTGTTGCTTCTTCTAGTTCGTTAAACAAAGGAAGAGGGACTTACCGAAGTTTATTTATATTGAGCATGTGTTACCCTTCTCAAGCTCGTTAAATTAAAAAGAGGTACTCGTCTATCTGGATGGGGGGAAAATTGAAAGAATCAAGCCAAAAAGTTTTTTGAGAACATTACGAGTAACCCTTACGGTGGCCCTTGAACACAACACTTTGTCTTTGCATGAATTTTAATCCGCTAAACCTCTTCAATGAGCCAATCCTATGAGTTTCCCTTACTCCTTTGGGTCACCTGATGAAAGTCACAACATCTATTACATCATCAAGGTTTGGTCCATGTCACATTTCTACTGTTGTGCCTTAGTGTTCAAGGGAAGTATCTGCCTCAAGAGTTAGCCATCAAAATATCTTGTTTCAATACTTGTGTCACCCCATGTTCATTTGATCTACCAATTATTTATTTGTGATCATTTAGTTTCATTCATGGGGGATACATCAAGCCCCTCTTTCGATGAGTATATTCGTGTCGACTTTAACACATTATCCAGGAACTACACTTAGAAACCAGTTAGTACCTTGGGACCTGCATGCCTCAATGGAAAGCCTCCTTATGTCCAAAAATGGGTTTAAATCATTGACCTCTGATCGAATGATTCCTCTGATGTTCGACTTCAGCTCATCCATTCACATTCATTGGAATGTACTAGAGTACCTTGGGAATCATTGACATCAATGGTGATCTACCTTGAGCTTCTTAACGGTTTACATCATTGTCTGGTAATCAAGTGGTTTCTACCATGTTCGACATCAGGACATCTATTCACATGGTTAGATTCATACTACATTGGGATCGGTAAGAATACCCTGGGTTGAGTCATCACTCTTATATGTACTTTACCCATGTTGTGAAGGAGTTCTTTTGAACTATGACACATATACTGTTACATAAATTCACTTTGTATTGGTCGTGGCTATGTCTTGTCATCTCGTAGATCCACTGTGTATTCTTCGTGGCCACAATCAATTCGGGTCATAGGAGTATAGATACACATTGTATATTTATTGGCTATACCTTTTGTCAATATAATTATGGATCCACAGTGTATTTTATGGCATCCATACCTAAAAAGTCTTTATCACTCAAGCATAGGTATGCATGCCTTGGGTTTGAAGCATGTCATAATATTTGTCTGGTGGTTGTGTGTAGCTTTTTCCGGCCTCTCTCCATCTATACCCTTTCTCGAAAAAGTATACAAAGTACTTCATTCATCATCGTCTTCTAACTTCATACTTTGGGGGGCAATCTGTTACACCTCAAAATTACTCACTTCAATAGTGTCGCAAGTGTCATCATTACAAGTGTTGTAAGTGTCACATCTTGACCAAAAGTGATGCAAGTGTTAGAAACATCATACTGCCATATTTCCTATGTTGTGCCTCTAACGACATCATAAGGACACTTAAGACACCTCAAATACTAGTTTTGAAGAAGAAAGATCACTTAACAGGGAGTGCAAACCTTTTGCCACTGAAAGAACCACTAAAAATGGATTTTGGAGAGGAGCACTCCCCTACCTACTATCAAGGAGTGCTAGTGCTCCATGGACCTTTTTGGGGGAGTGTTTGAGCACCTTGTGCACCCTTTTGGGGGAGCGCTACCCTTTTCTAAGCAAGTTTTGGGTTTGTTGAGACAAATCAGGGAAGAATCCCTCAATTTTTTAAGGTGGTTGGATTCGAATAGATGGTCAAGGCATGATCTTAGGGAAGATCCTCAACTGAAGGAGAGGAATCCTCAACTTATCCCAAATATCTCTCAAGTGGTTGGGCTTCTCCAAGGTTATATAAGGAGGCCTCCTCATGGTGAAAGGGGGATGGATATTGAGAATTGCATAAAACTTGTGATCTCATGAGTGAGATGTCATCAAATAAATCAGTGGATATTACTTGAGAAAAGGCGTTGGAAAAGGAGAACTGGAAGAATATATTGCACCTTCATTCAAAGGATTGTAAGTACTTTTACTTTTTCTCATTAATAATAAATGCTTGGCCTATTTCTTTCAAACCAATGCTCATTCCACATGAATTTCTTTACAGTAGATGGATCTGTGTTTGAGCTAATCTCAGTAGAGTAGGAAGTCTTTTGTACCTTTCTTTGTTTTACATGACCTATTAGGGAGCTTAGGATCAAAGCTCAGACAAGACTTTGCAAGGACAAACATTGCTAATAAGGTACATATCTTTCTCCTTCTCTTTCATTTATTAGCTTGATTATATCTAAAATGAATTAAGTGTCCATGTTAAGAACTTTTCTGTCTTGGTCTTAGGAATCTAGAGACCAAGAGGGAATCCACTTGTCCACAGGATGATTCACCTACAACAAAGAGTAGCCAACCAAAGTGTATCGATTGAATAAAGTCTTGTATGGATTAAAGAAACATTCAAGATCTTGGTATAACATAATTGACACTTACCTGATCAAGAGTGGTTTCAGCAGAAGCCAAAATGAGCCAACTCTATACACCAAAACTGATCATCAAGGTAAAATTTCGATTGTATGTTTATATGTTAATAACATGATATATTCTGGAAATATTGAGTTAAACAGTTTTAAACATGCCATGCAATCTAAGTTTGCGATGACAGATCTTGGCATAATGAAATATTTTTTGTGGATTGAGGTTGACCAATCAAACAAATGCATTTTTTTATGTCAGTAAAAGTATGCAACAAACATCATCAAAAGATTTTGCATGGAATAATACAATCCAATAGAAACTCCAATACCCCTAGGCACAAAATTGAGCAAGCAAGATGAAGTCCCTACAATGGATTCTACCATGTACAAAATTTTAGTAGGAAGTTTGTTGTATATTACAACAACTAGGCCTGATATTATGTATGCAGCCAACTTTGTTTCCAGGTTCATGGAATCCCCCAAATATTCTCATTGAAATATGGAGAAAATAATTCTGAGATATGTTGCAGGCACTCTCAATTTTGGCTTATGGTATACTCATTCTGATGATAATCATCTCTCTAGTTACACAGACAGTGATTTTGCAGGCAACCTAGATGACCAAAAAAGAACCTCACGACATGCTTTTCACCTGGGCATGAACCTAATTTCTTGGGCATCAAAGAAGCATCCCATTGTATCAATATCTTCTACAGAGGTAGAGTATGTTGTTGCTACCTCAGCTTCCTTTCAATCTATGTGGCTGAGAAGAATATTGAATGACATGTCACATAAAGAAAAGGAGCCAACTCCTATCTTCCGTGACAACACCTTAGCAATTGCTTTATCCAAGAACCATGTGTTTCATAAGAAAATAAAGCATATTGACACTCATTTTCACTTCATACGTGAGATAGTCAATAATGGTGACATCACACTTCAATTATGTGGCTCTCAAGATCAGCTCACAAATATTTTTACAAATCCACTAGGATAATCCATTTTTTATTTTTAGAGACAACACTTGGGCATTATTAGTGCTGATGTTTGTAACTATTTATTTTAAGAGGGAGTTTTAATTATATCTATAACCTCAACATTATGTGACTGTACACTGCCAACTATCATGGCCATGTGTATGATTGTTTCTTGATTTTCTTAATTTTCTTGATTTGCTGAAGCTTATTTATCTCAAATCTTTTCCTTTAATGAATTGCGCTCTGCTCATTCTTGTTTCTAATTTTGTCTTCTCTGTATTATCTTCCTTGATTCTCATTTTATCACATCTGTGAACAAATACAATGTTAGTTAATTCATAATGCTTGAACTAAATCATGTTTATGTTAGTAAAATATAATTTTCGATATTCTAACTATTAAGTTATTCCATTGTGTCAATATGTGGTTTGGGAATTAATGTGATAATTGTAAAATAATTAATTTAGATTTATTTTAATATCAAATTTATTAAACGTGTAAATGAAATATGATGTGAGAACTGTATTGAGGGAATAACCAGTTAAATTTTATATCATCTTATTAAAAATCCGATAAGCAAAGTAGAGAAGTTTTATAAATATGAACAAATTTGTATAGAGATATGATCCCTCTCTTTTAATGTGTGATAGCTTGGATAACCAATGAGAGCCACGAGGTAGAAAGCCCATGTAAGAGCGAGGGATTATTGTTTTTTTATTGGAAAAAATGAACGTTTTCTATGCAAAGGTTGGGTGGCTAGTTGGAACTGTCCAGACACATATAATTGCATGTCTCAACAACCAACATTTATACAGCTCTACTTGATAACCTTGAAAGAATGGAGACAGGCCTTTTGTCAAAGAATATGGATATTGCATCGTGTCGTTAATATTTTTTTTCAATTAGTATCAAATAATTTAAGTTAGTTAAATGTGGTTGTTGTTATGAGGCATCTTCCACTCAATCAATCTTTTAATTATAAATTACAATCTTATGTTAAGCAATTAAATATATTGGCATATTTTTCGTCCAAGGAATGCAATGTAATGTTCTTAAATTCCTTGTATTTATGAATGCATCTACTTTTTTACATTGAATTAATCAATGTCTCTCCATTTGATTGAACCTCATTTCCACAGATCACATGTATCATATGGTATGTGTGACAAAATTAGAAATGAAGGGAAGACATAAAACATAGTAGACAAATCCAGGAACAAAAATGTGGAGAGCGCACCTGTATTATATGATAGTCTAAAGCTACAAAGGGAAAACTAAAAAACAAGATAAAGAATATCTGACAAATAATAACGATTGGCACAACTCGCTAGAACAGGTGGCAGTGTACAACCATACTATGTTGAGGTTACAGTTATAACTAACACTACCTCTTAATCTCAACAGTTACAAACATCAACACTAATAATGTCCAAGTGTTTCTCTGAAAATAAAAAATGGTTTTTCCTAATGGATTTGTAACTATGTTTGTGAGATAATCTCGTGAGCCACAAAATTGAAGAGTGATTTGACCATTATCGACTAGATCATGTATTAAGTGATAGTGATTATCAATGTGCATTTTTTTATTATGAAAAACATGGTGTTTAGATAAATCAATTGTTGAAGTATTGTCACATAAGATAGGAGTTGGCTCCTTTTCTATATGTGACATGTCGTTCAATAGTGTTCGCATCCACATGGATTGACACAAAGTTGAGGTAGCAACAACATACTCTGCCTCTGTAGAAGATATTGACACAATGGGTTGCTTCGTTGATGCCCAAGAAATCAATTTTGTGCCCAGGTGAAAAGCATACCCTCAAGTGATTTTTCGATCATCTAGGCTTCTTGCAAAATTGTTGTCAGTGTAACCAGGAAGATGATTATCTTCAAAATGAGTTTACCATAAACCAAAATTGAGATTACCAATAACATATCTCAGAATCCTCTTTTCCATATTCCAGTGAGAATATTTGGATGGTTCCATGAACCTGGAAACAAATCCAACTGCATACATAATATCAATTCGAGTTGTTGTAAGATACAACAAACTTCCTAGTAAGATTTTGTACAATGTAGAATCCACTATAGGGTTTTCATCTTGCTTGCTCAATTTTGTGCCTAGGGGTATGGGGGTTTCTGCTGGATTGCAATATTCCATGTGAAATATTTTGAGGATGTATGCGGCATACTTTTAGTGACAGAAAAAAATCCCTTTGGTTGATTGGTCAACCTCAATCCCCAAAAAATATTTCATTATGCCAAGATTTTTCATCTCAAACTTAGATTACATGGGATGTTTAAAACTAGTTGACTCAAGATTTCCAGTACATATCATGTCATCAACATATAAACTTACAATCAAAATTTTACCTTGATAATATGTTTTGGTGTATAGAGATGGCTCATTTTGGCTTCTGTTGAAACCACTTTTGTTCAGGTAAGTTTCAATTATTTTGTACCAAGATCTTCAATCTTGCTTTAAGCCATACAAATATTTATTCAACTGATACACTTTGGTTGGATGCTCTTTGACTTCAAATCCAAGTGGTTTATCCACATACACATCTTCTTCTAAGACACCATTCAAGAAATATGACTGGACATCCATCTACTATACTTTCCATTTTTGTTGACCTGCTATGGCTAAGAGAGTCCTTACAATGTCCAACCTTGCTACTAGAGAAAAAGTTTCACCATAATCAATGTCTGGTTGTTGTGAGACTCCTTTGGAAGCTCCTATTTCCTTGTGTTTTTCAATCTTCCCCTTTTCATTTAGTTTAGTCTTGTAAACCCACTTGACACCAATACTTGTCTTATGTTTGGGAAGATCAACAAGATCCCATGTATTGTTCTTCTCAATTGAGTCAATCTCTTGGTTCATGGCATGAACCCAATGTGGCTGTTTAACTTCCTCTTTAAAAGATGTAGGTTGACAAAAGATTGTGGATATTAATGTAAAAAGATTATGTTGATCAATATCATCCAACTGCTGATGGATTTATCATAAGCTTCGAGTTCTCTGATTATGAGGTTCAAAGGATGAATTTCCTCTTGAAGAATCATTTTCTTGAGGAATTTCAGGTTTTGCTTGTACCTACAATCTTGGAAGCACAAGTTGATGTGTTTGATGTCTTGAATTTTCTATTCTTTTAGGAAGTGGAAGTAATGTATTTTGATTGTCCATATTGCAATTTTCAGACTTAGTCAAGAACTGATTTTCAAGAAATTTGACATATCTGTTGAGACTTATTTTCTTTGAAATAAGATTGTAGAGTCTGTAGGCTTTGGATTTCTCACTGTAGCCAAGAAAAATTCATTTCTCGCTTCTATCATCAAGTTTCTTCCTCAATTCGAAAGGTATGTGAGAGAATGCAATGCATCCAAATGTCCTAATATGAGAAACATTTATTTTTTTCCCACTTCATGCTTCTTGAGGGACCTTCATCTTGGCACTAGAGGTTGGGGATCTATTCAGGAGATAAATTGAGCATGCTATTGCTTCAGTCCAAAATAGATTGGAAAAAAAAATCTCTCTGAGAAGGCTCTTTGCCATGTTCATTATACTATGATTTTTCCTCTTAGCCACTCCATTTTCCTGTGGAGTATACTTGGATGTGGTTTGCATGATTATTCCTTGTGATTTGCAGAAATTTGCAAATTCTGTTGAAGAGTATTATCCTCCTCCACCTGACCTCAGAATCTTCACATATTTCCCACTCTATTTTTTAGCTTCAACCTTGAACTCCTTGAACTTTACAAAGGTTCCAAACTTGTGTATGAGGAAATAGATCCATATTTTCTTGCTAAAGTCATCAATAAATGATATAAAATAAAATCTACCACCTATTGAATTTGTTTGCATTGGTCCGCATGGGCCAGTGTGAACCAAATCTAAGTGTTGTTTGGTTTCAGTGGAGGACTGGGGAAAGCATGAAGGACTCACATGGGGAATTTTTCCCTTTGAATATAGGTACACCTTTGACCATGGAGTGATTATGTCATAAGGATTAGACTCTGAAAAGGGTAGATGTCCAAATATTGCATTCTAAATCATAGTTTCATTGGGGGTGGATGCACTTTGTGCATAATATTGGGTTAGATTTGCAGTTCTAAGGGTGAGGGTAAACATTTTATTCCTAGTCATGTGGATTTCAGAAATCGTTTTTATGATGAGAGTTTTGTCATATATCCTACATGATGCTCCTTCAAAAAGTACCTTATAGCCATTTTCAACTAGTTGTCCTACACTTAACAAATTGTGTTTCAAATCTAGAACGTGGTAGAGATCATTTATGTCTTTCTTTACATCTTTCTTAGTGAGAATAGGTACAGTTCCTTTTCCTTGAAATTTGACTAAAGAGTCATATCCAAGTGTAATATCATATGAAATAGAAGAATCAATGCAAGAAAGTAAATCTTGGTTACCTGTCATGTGATTGTTGCATCCACTGTCCAACAACCATATGTCCTGGTGCTGTTCATCAGTTTTTTGACATGAGAGAAACATCCCATCAAAGGTGTCTCCTTCATGATTTGATACATGTTCTCTTCTTGAGTGCTAATATGATTGCTTCTTCCCACATTCAGATTCATATTTCCCATACGTTTTCAATAATAACATTGTATGCTTTCTTTGTCATTTGACCTCCTCCCTCTGCCTCTTTGAGGATGCAAATTCTGATGTCAATTTTGAGGTTTGTGACCTTCACCCGAGTGACGGTTTCTTATAATTCTCCCTATTCCTATAGGACCTCTTCCTTTCCCTCTATTGAAGGAGAATTTCATGATGATGATGATGATGATTAATTTCCACTAAAACCAATTTTTTTATCAGACCTTAAGAAGGTAATACATTGCTTCAAATTATTTAAAATTGTATTTCTATGCTCAAAAGAATTATGATAAGAGGTCCAAGATCGTCATAGTTTTGATGACTTAGAAGGTTAGGAATGTCCATGATGTGGAAGATATTTTTAAATTTGATCTAATATCGGTATAGGAAAGGCAATCCAAGAGGAAGTGTTTTTCATCTTCTACCCGCTTAGTGTCACAGACATAACACATTCTCTCATCCCGTGGTGTTTTCAAATTTATCCAATGCTCAATTTCACTATGTATCTTGTGACAACTTTTTTTTACTTTAGTAAGGTTGAATTTCTTCTTTTCACTTTTCAAAATTCTGATGTAATTTTTATATTCTAAATTACGGTTGACCACCTCCTTGTAGTATCTTAATTTCCTTTTATCCACTAATACTTTATCACACCACATATTCTCCTTAAATTTATAAGTGATAATATTTGTAATATTATTGATATTGTCAATGATGGCTTCTTCTCGTACTCCCCAATGATTTATCTAAGATTTGGCATCTTTATGCCATCCCCACTTGAGATATTGGTGGTGTTGGCTAGAGTTTGAAGCAATTGTGGGTATCCTCTTGTCATGAATGTTGTTTATATTATTATTGTATGTTAGATATATGGTCATATAAATGCTCTCAATGGGTGAAAGAATTGCTTCTATGAGGAGGATATGATAGGGTGTTTTTCCATATATTTTGAGATTATAATTTATAAAATTATTTGGGATCTATTCTATATTTCTCTAGGATTCTTTAGAGATACTCAAACCCCAAACTTCACATTCATATAAAATAACTGGAGTGATGAGAGTGTGAAAGAGGAATTATTTTTCCCCAAGACAAAGGTTTGCTGAACTGCAATTGTTTTTTATCTCATAATAATCTTTCCACCCTCCATTTATCCCTTTTTCAATGTTATATTCCAATTGAGCTTCTCATGGATATCGATTCCAAGATACTTATATGAAGGCACTACCTCCAAGCTATTGTTTTCATTAAAAAAAGCATCATAGGTGATCCTTTTGGATTTGATTATCATAACCTTTGGTTTTTCAGTCTTCACAATAATTCATGTATTATATCAGAAGTCTTTGAGGGTTATTAGTTTCTTACCTAGGTGTAATGGAATCTTCTCCATAAGAACAATATAATCATCATAAAGAATAATAATGATGTTTATACTAGAGAGAGTTAGGCCAAAACAACCTACATCCTCCAAGGAATCTTCTAAATTATCAATATAGATGTCGTGAAGGGTAGGGGGTAGGGGAAAACCTTTCCTGACTCCTATATTATAGTTAATTTATTCCAATCAATCCTCACTATTCCTAATCTTGGAAATAACTTTATCATATATCCTTAGTACAACAAATATTAACTCGAAAGGGACTTTAATCTTTTCTAACCTATGATATAGGTTAGTCCTCATAATAGTTTCAAAAGATTTTCTAAAATCAAGAAAACAACAAAGGGGATCAATTTTACCATTACAACATTCCTTTGCAGTGATATTCAATGTAAAAAGGTGTTCCATAGTGGAATGGTAGCCTCTAAACCCATCTGAGTCTCTAGTTCATTTTCCATCATTTTCTAGCCATGTGTGGATCTTCTTTAAAAAATACTTGGATATATATTACCTAAAATGCGGCTAGTCATAACAATATTATAACTGGAGGGACAGGTTTTATCTCCACTTTTAAAAATAGGTACAATCAGGCTTTGAGTCCAAGGTTTTGGGAAGCCTTGATGGATAGTTAAATTGAAGAGCTTATGTATGTGAAGGATAAGGATAGGTCCTCCAATTTTTAATATTTCAACTTGGTAACCTTCGATGTTGTTGTATTTTCCTTTCGATAGTGGCTTAACCCCAAACTAAATGTTTTGTATAGAAAACACTTCATCATTTGTAGAGATGTTTGACTTGTTATTCATGACGCCAGGGGATATTATTATTTTCTTAAGTTTTACAAGTTAGAATTTTCCTCAAGAATTTATTAGGATCTATCTTAAATAGGTGCAAAATATTCTCTTTCTTTCTAT
>JZKD02S1606557.1:185892-201802 GCA_000966675.3 Picea glauca
TGTATCTATTCTTCTTATCATATATTAAAAATGCATTGGAAGCATCCCTAGTTTATTTTCCATCAATTTCATATTCATTATTGTACAAATGTTTATTTTTACTATTTTTCTTTTTATGTAGCACCTCAATAAAGAAATTATTAATTGAAGTAGAGAGTGTTGTTGTGAAATTTTGATAGTCAACTTAAATATTGTTCTAATATAATATGAGTTTTAAATCATTGCTTAATCCTTTTAAGAAGAGATTGAACTTTTTTGTCAAAAATTAAGTTCCTTTGGATATCAAAGGGCTCTTGTACAAAGCTTTTGTGCATGGAAAAGTTAAGAGTTAGGACTAGAGGTATATGATGAGATTTAGGTTCGTGGTTATTAACAAGATCAAAGTTTACTATTTGGTCATATATGGGGATATCCAATATTACATAATCAACAACACTAGTACCCATCCCATGGATACAACTCATCTCGTTATAATTTGGCCACTTATTTACACCATTGCAAACATAGATGATTTTGTGTTCAAATTTTCATAGATGGCTTAATTTTCCATGCTTTTTCCCCAAAAATGATTCTCCAGATTCCATTTTTTCTAAAACTGTTTCACCCAAATTCTATAGAATTAAATTATTTTATCTTTAAAATAGCCCAAATTGTATAGAAACTATATAAAATCCTTAGAAATTTTAATATTTTTACAAAACTATCGCTAAACATTTTATAGGTTACATATTAAGGACTAATAATATTCACCAAGGTTTCTACATTTTGAGATGATTTTCCATAAAATCATCCATGATTGCAAATTATTAAAAGAAATGTCGATCTTGATTAACTCAGTACCAAACAATTTATGGATCAATTCTTCATAGTTTCTTTTATAAATGTTATTTCAGACAATCTCCTCTTCTAGACAAAGAGGACTAGGGTAGCAATCATTACTTAAAATAATAGCTTGATTAGTTGAAATTATAGCATTAAAGTCTCCTATCATGAGGATACTACCTTAATTTTTCATATTGTAGATATCTTGTTGTAATCTTTTGTACGAACAATTCTTATATAATTTTTTCTTGTATAAAAAGTAGAGTTAGTAGGTGTGAAATGACATATTTATATATAAATCTTCTTAGCCTTAATATCATATATATCCATCCATGTGTACTGATTGAGAGGATCTTTCTTTTGAAACCGAATGTCATGAGAAATGTACATTTTTATTTAACATGCTATGCCTCCAATCCATGTATGGGAGGACTTCTTGTTCCATGTTGACCACAAAATAAAACCTTCGATATTAGGGGGGTAAAATCATTGATATGGGTAACACTTTCATGACAATCGGGTTTCAAAAATTCCAAGCAACAATTTTTCGACTTTAAAAATATTGCTAGGAATTTTTTCGGCCGAAAATTTGAACGTCAAATTGAACGACGCCCTTGAAATTTTGTAAATTTTTTTCAGATGAATTATTTTCCTATGGTAAGCATATTTCGGCCAAAACGTTTAGTTTTTAACGAATTCCATTAAAAACTAGGTTTCGACCGAAAGAATATTTTGGTTGAAAACCTGAAAATGGGACTGATTGCAGGAAACTGCAAATTCTCTCCATCTTGCTTGATATTTCGAGGTAGCATATTCCTACAAATACTCATAATTTAGTTTCAGAATTGATACCAACACTTTTGAAATTGAATCTACTTTCATTAGATATAATTTGTTTTCATTTTCATTGTTTTTATCTAATTTTATTTAATTTTATAAAAAAATCACTGCATAATATTTTTAGGTGAGATTATGATTCGGTGAAATGAAAAATCCATATCTCTAAAAATACTTAGTGGAAAATTATGGAAAATTTGTATTCATAATCCTTAAATTGTTCTCTTCAAAAGGGTAGTGTAGATTGTTGCAGTATATTTCGTTTCTTAAAAACATAAGTTTAATAATAGATACATTGTTGTGGGAAAAAACAACTCATTATCATTCCTTTCATGTTTAAGAAACATGTTGTTAAACAATTGTCAAATTGACATATCAAATCTCAATAAAAAAAAATTCAAAAATAGTCATTGGAACATTAACAAAATTCTTCACAAGTTTTGTTTTTTGTGTAAAGTGAAATTCTAAATAAAAAAAAATACTTTTGTATGCCCAAAGTTGAAGAACCTGTGAAAATACAATTTTTGTTCTCATAAAACAAGAAAAAGTGTTACCCATCTTCATGATTTTACCCAGGGACCTTACATTCATCATGCTCCCAAGTTTTAACCAAGAGAATAATGGAAATGTCACTCAAGATCCAACTTATTATAGGCCATTTACTCCATGGAAAACCATGATAGTTCTATAAGAGGATGTTAAGTGTCTCGAAAGCTATTTATCGTTGTATTTTTGGTCTCTATCCCTAATAATATCTTTTTGGTTCCTAACTATAGTCCACTTTCCTTTCTTTATAGCTTCCTTTACCCTTTGAGCCTCCTTCTTTAATTTAATTTGATCTTCTAAAATGAGGTCTTCATTTATAAATATTCCATAACCTCTTAAGCTCGAAGTTTTACAAATAATGTCATATTTATTTATATATATGTAGTTTTTTAAATATGCTACATCTTTTATATTTTTGCGATACCTAGAATTTACAAAACTAAAACTTATTTATTATTATTGTTGTTGTTGTTTATCAACACATTATGGATCTTTATGATCAAAATCAAATGCTTATTGTTTGATTAATAAAATAGGAAGCACACATTGAGTAATAATGTTAGAAGAGAGAGTTTGTTGATCCAAAAGAGAAGCAACCAAGTGGCAATAGAAGGGGGGAAATTGACGAGATTAGTTGAGTTAACTCAACTAAGTGAGACAAATATCAGGATTCTAAGGAATCTGAAGAAATATCGTAAAAATAAAATTCACAGGTGTTCAATGAGTAGGAGGCTAATTCATGTGTCAAAGACCTAGAAAATATTATAAAATAAAAGGAGACAAAGAGGATGGGATGAAATTTAGAAGCGGATGCAAAATATATCGAAATTGCATGACAGAAGAGAATACTCGGGTAAATAATGTAGACCTAAAACCTCTAGTAAGTCACTTGAATAAGTTCTTGGATCTGGATTCAGCTCGGGGGTGACAGAGTGGGAATACATATCTTCTCTAAACTACGGTTGTGAGGAATGAACTACTTAATGTGTGTTTCCCTTAGAAATATTTAGTTACAGTTTTTTCTTCCATGTTCCAATTTTAGTATGGATAGTTTATTATTGATCAGATTTGCAAATTGCTTAGAGATTAAATGATTTATTTTATTCTATATTTTTTTATGTGACTGTTTATGTTAACTATCAGGTATCGATGAATAAATGAATTCCTACATTAGAATGGTTAAGACTCTAAATAGTATTGCTAATATGGTAGAAACAATCTAGTAGATACAGGGAATTAAGTCTTCTTGTTAAATAAAATGTCAGATAAATACTAAGAGTAATTATAGCTGATGTAGTAAAGGTTGAGAATATAATGTCAACTCTTATAAATTCGGCCTTCGAGGCTCTATTGAAATTATTAAACAATAATGAAAACAATCGAGATAAGTTCAAGAAAGAATTACATGTAGTGCTTGGAACAATTCACAACAACTAATTAAAAGAAAGAAGAATTTTCTATTAATCTAACCTTAACCTGGTAAGAAAATAATGAACATGGTTAAATTAGAATACTTACTAAGAATAAATTCTATTAACCTAATGAGGGTAAAACACTTTGAAAAATAAATAGAGTATCTATGATGGGTATCAGTTCCATTCTATATTCTAAATTTCAATACTAAACAATATAATTTTAATACACAGATAATTAACCGTGGGACAGTTCAACCGATAAATATATTACATAGAGTAAAAGATCATATCACAATTCTTATCAGATAAATAGACAATAGAGAAATGGTAGGTAACCATTAAATATGTGTTTACATCGAACAATCGCAAACAATGGCATCACACCCTACACCCACAACTAAATTCTAGATTAGAAACCAAAATACCTTTTGAGGGTAAACGCCCTAGTATTGAGTGTTAAGGAAAATACCCAATTACATCCTTAACTACTTAATTAGTTATTTTAGCATTACAGGAGTTGGTAACTTTGTAAATTCTTGTAACCATATTATGTAACTTTACATATTCATATTAATAGAATACACATCAATAATGTAGAGTGTTGCATCAATTATGTCTCTTCTTAATCTTTTCATAGTATTAGAGTAGGTCTGGGCCTCACTCCATCACTGGAGGGCCCAGGACCCAGGAATATGGAAGTAGCTCCCATTAAGAGAAGATGAATGGATCTTGAAATTGCCACTATATAGCAGAGGAAGATATTATTGTTGTTTGGTGTGAGAGACTTTTGTTGTTTGACTTGAAGGGTTTTTTGTCTCACGCTCTCACATATAAATGTGTCACCCATTTGGAAGAGGGTCTTCGGTTACATAAGAGTCTCTTCTCCTTTATTTGAAATGCACAAACAAACTTTGGATTCGCATGGAAGTTTCCATAAATATTGTTGAAAAGTATCTGGAGTTTATTTGAAATTTGAGGCAGGTAGTTTAGAGTACTCATTCTCTATAAGAAGAGAGATTGATCCAAAATCACAAAGATAAGGTTTACCTGGCACGTGAGAAATCCCAGAGAAGAAACCATAAATTGTTTTGAGGAGCACTCATGCGATTTTTAAAATATCGACACAATTGACGAGGAAGCCAAGAAAGAAGTCTTTTTTTATCTTAAATTTTATAAGATCTATAAAAAAAAGGGTTCTCTCCATTATTTAAAAAAAAATCGTTATTATTTAAAGATTCTTTATTATTTAAAAGGAGGTCCTGAGAATTCTTTTTGGGTTGCACCTGGTGTGGATTTATAAGATCCACAATTTTCTATAAGATCTATAAGATCCATAAGATCCATAATCTATAAGAAAATTGCATGGAGCCATAGACAATTGACAAGTCTCTAAGGTCATAGAAGCCATAGACAGATGGAGAGTGTCACATGTTAATGTGATGTTTGAAGTGGATGTGGATGGAATTCTCAAAATGTTTGGGAATTCTTTGTTTGTTGAAGTATGAATGTGGTTGTAAGCATGCTTGGTTTAAACAATTGTTTGTGCAAGTTGTAAAAGTTGAGGAAAATAAATTTAATGCTTTGGTGACATGAGAACATATTTTTTTCTTGGAAGAATGTGTTGAATCTTTTCGAGTCTAGATAACTCAATATTGATATAGTTATTTTGTTATAATTAGATACTCTAACAAATGACACGAGAATATGGAAATCCAAGATGAAGGTAAATTCAAGAGGAAAACACATGGTGATGAGATTTAGTTTCGAATTTATTATGAAAGTTGCAAAGAGTGAAGGAATTTCAGTGATTCAGTGAAGCATATTCCAGTCACACTAGTAGAGAGCCGATATTAGTGAATCGAAGAAAAAAATTCTAGTGATGAAGAGTCGTCATGGAGCGATAGTTTGGAAGACAGAAAATCAAGGCTTACAGGGAGAACCATTTTATGGACAACGTTTCCGCATTATTGACCAGTACAAATTGCATGCAGAAAAACCTCACCCCGAGAAAGAAAGGAAATAAAAAATATGCAAAGAAGAAAGATGGGCAGAGACAAAGAAAAAGTGGATAAGAGAATGCAACCAAATACAACTAAATTTTCCTCGGCAAATATAAGAAGAAATAAATTGTTGTAATTCAAGGGGTGAATGTAGAACTAAATTGTTGTAATTTGAGGGGTGCATGTTCAATTGTCCCGACACCCCAGTAGACACTCCAATAAGTTTTTCGGTTTAAGTTTTTTGGTCCCATTTCTAAGAAGTTGTGAGCTTTGTTATAGGAAATATTTGTTCCCTGTGTTTAGTAAGCCCTGATTGAATAAGAACTACATAGGTCAGTATGTGATCATGTAACATGTATCCTTTGTTTCGAACAACATGAAGCTCTGGCCATGATACATCACAACTATCCCTGGTTTAGAGCAGCTTCAGGCTTTGTCCAGTGGAGGAATGTGGTATTAAGTCCACTTTGGTAGAATAATGTGGTATTAAATCCACTTTGGTAGATAAGAGGGTGTCTACTCGTATGCTAACTTGATGATTGTATCTGAAATTAGAATCTTCGATTAACAGGGGAAATGTGAGATATTAATCTCAGAGTTGGTTAGGACCAAGTTTTTTTTAAGGGGGAGAGTGAATTCTATTTGCATTGGACATTGGTGATAAACATAGTTTTTATTGGATGTAATCAATGGGGAGTGTTAAGGAAAATACCTAATTACATCCTTAACTACTTAATTAGTTAGTTTATCGTTGCAGGAGTTGGTAACTCTGTAAATTCTTGTAACCATATTATGTAACTATATATGTTCATGTTCATTGACTACACATCAATAGTGTAGAGTGTTGCAACAATTATGTCTCTACTTAATCTTTTCATTGAGGCCATAGTTATAACCTGTAAGAAGATATTATAAGAGTAGTGATTGTTATGGCACCTGAATAATAAAGAGTGAAACATTATGTATAATACATTAAGTAGAAATACTTATAGAGGCATCTAGGTTGAACACTATCTGGAGTAATATTGATAGTGTGACCCAGTACACCTATACAAGTACACATTATATTATAAAAAGAGAATGAATAAAATTACCTTGAAATTTATTAGAAGGGTTATGATAATATTTTTTTCAGCTGGAGCAACTTGATTTTCCCAGGTAGAAGCTCTTGTGGTAGGAATTAACTAGCATAGACCAATGCTCGATTATGATGGGTACCCTCGTCCACTGCAAGGGCCCATCATTTTTTTGTAATTTACATAAATCCTTACCATATATTATATCACATAAATAAAATAATAAACTGAGCAATGCAAATCTAAAATATGGGTTGTGACCATTATCTACATTGAAGAAACCCTATAATGATTAAAAAGAAAAAAAAATATAAGGTTTGAACAAGGATAACGACTAGAAGAGGAATAGTGTCTACGAATACGGAAGTCAGAAGACCTAAGATTTAAATGAAATGCACAAAACCAAGACTTAAAATAAATGAAGAAAATATTATAAATTTTAACAGAAACGGAGTAACAAATAGACCCAACTAATAATATTACTATAAATAAACACATGTACCTTCAACCACGACCTTCCTTAAGATGAGGAAAGGTCCATAAGCACACTAACCTTTTTTAATATTAGACTCCCAACGTCCTGACTAGTTCCACATCAAATCCGGATTGAGGACATGCTAAACCCAAACTTTGCACATAATTTGGCATGGGTAGACATTGTTCAAACTCGAAACCATAATCAGAAAAAATCATGAACAAAGGGAAAAAGTTGTGAAAAATGTCAGTTAGAAACAAAAAGGAACCCTGAACTCGTCTTGGAGTGTTACCAACATGATAAAAAGAATGACCAAAAACTTCGAGGGTGGTCGGGACATTACCTAGCTAGCTCTCTTTTGAAGGAGGGTTACACCTGGAATAAGAGAAGGATTCCACGATGAACAACAAACACATGATTTTAAAGGATATTAAGTATGCTATGCAGTGTCTTAACAACCACCAAAGTATATGTCAGTGACTCACCTATAAGGAGACCATTTATCTTAAGAAACCATTTGTGTGAAAGAAAAGCATATAGATATCCAATAACATTTCATTATGAACATGGTAGATGATCTCGAAAGGTGACACTATAGAAATTTGGCACATGGGGAATTTTGTAGACGCATGAAATCAATAAGTATAGGTAAATTGAGTGGTGTTTTGATTTTATATTCCTTATGCCTCATAGCAATTAGTTCACAACTAGATGAGTTCTCTTGTATACCATTGCAAGTTATATGACAAGTGGGAGAATGTTGGAACAAGTTTGTCATATACCTTGCACTCCTATATTGGAGAAGGGAATAAATTCATAGCTATAAGAGGGAGTAAATGTAGATAAGTGGAAGGAAATGAATATAGAGTTATGTTAGGGAGTAAATGTAGAGCTATAGCAGGGAATAAAGAATAACAATTGAGAAGTAAGTAGTAGCTAATACATGCATATCACTAAAATAAAATGATTTCTGCATAATAATAGTCGGCCAATTAATTATGGGTGGTTTCTATCATGTATAATTGAAAAACCATAAATGATTTACTAATTTTGTTATGAAAATTATTGAGCTCTAGTGTTGGTGAAAAACATTGTTACTCTACCAAAAATTTTAGGAATCCTTATGCTATTGATAGACACTCTTGTTGAGAACACAAACTTTGATGCATTTTGACCATTTAGTTTTTGAATAATACATTAAGTGTGCTAGGGGGCTTTTTCTCCCATAATTTTATTCTTATGTATTGTTTATTACTATAATTATCTTTATTTAATTTCCACTACTGAATATATAAAGGGTAATGAATATAAAAAGGTATTTTGCACCTTGCACTAATATCTAATAGAAAAAAGCTTCAAAATGATTTGAAACTAAGTATACAACGTTTCAAAATAAAATACAATGTCCATATAGTAAGTTATCATTCCAATAGGCAGTTATATACAATTTACATTTAGAAAGTTATCATTCCAATAGACAGTTATACTGTCATATGGAATAATCAAATTTAATAACCCGCCCTTATCAAATATCATAACATTTTGGAATCTTTAGCTCAATAGAAATCGGTTCTGTTTAATATCACTTGAAAGCGAGGTTTTCACTCCTGACATGCATTTGATGGAAATTTCTCGTTCAGTGGCTTCGATCTCCACTCTTTTTCATGAAAAGTCTACAAAGACAACCCACACACGTTGAGTACTCTCGAAGTGGGTAACTCACCCCAACTTGAAAAAGAACCTTTTCACCTGTTGACAGACAATTTTGACCTACCATCGACTAGAAGAATAGATCTGGACTGGAGTTGTCTAAATAATCCAAGCCATTTGGTATAACCTATTCTAACGGGTTTAATGGCTCTGTTAGCCAATTAGTGTCCTAAAACAAAGAAAAGAAACAAACTAGCTAATGTTAAAACTATAATAATATATAAATTTTAATCTAATTATTTACAAATAAATTCAACAGAAATATGAATATGAACATCATGCCATTATGTACAGAGTAATTACAGATTGAAATTTTTTAGTGGGTAACTTGCAAAATCAATGTTTGGTAACTGTTTTCAAAAATAGATAAATAAAGTACATTTTTTGCACTTTCTATTTTCTAATCATAAATCTAAGAACTTAAATGAAATATGTTTTGAAACAAGGATAGATTGATGGTCAAAGCCAATCTAAAACTTTCATGTTTCACTAATAAGTAAAATAACAAAAATTTAATGGAAATAAGGTTAACCTGAGATTAGTTTCATATTGTGTCTATGTCTCTATGCGATCCAAAACTCTAGTTGTCTCGCTTGTGAGATAAATCTATGACCAGCTTGTACTAATGCATGGATCCCCAAAGATAGGTAGAGACATCAAAGAAGAGGAAGGTTTCCCTGAAGAAACCCTCAACATGGAAGAAATCTCGAGCCAATAAGCCTCACTCACATAATGTTCTCACAGTGGATGATGTTGACCTCATCATCGCAGTTGTAGAAGATGCTTCAGAGGGTATCTTGCAATGACATGAGGCAAAGCAAGAGATGATATATGATAGAATCGAGGTGGAGTTGAAGGGGGTTCAACAAGCTATCTATTCAAGCCACACAATTTCTAATGTGTTGTCATCATCAGAAGGTGTAGAATTAGGTGATGAGCCCACCCAATTGTGAAGGATAGCACATGCGACAGAGGATCACCTTCGTCGAGTCTAAGAAGAAAAATAACAGGCCAAAAAGGTCTTGAAGCAAGAAAAGGAGGAGGATTTAGAGCAACTTTAGGTTGTGCAGCAAGAAAAATATGACCTCCAGGCTAAGTTCGAAGAGGACAAAGAGAAAATCTAGAAAAAGAAAGACCAACTCCTAGTAGAACAAACTATGGTCAGAGAGGCAATGACTAGATTACTTTGCTCTGTGTCAGGCTTGGCATAGATGGAAGAAGAGAAAACTAAAAACCAAGTGGGGAAGCTCACTGAGCCCATTCAATAACTTCAAGCAAGAGTAGCAGAGCTAGAACTTCAAGCAGTATAGAGAACTCTGCAGGAAGTGCAGGATCAGAGGAAAGAAACTGTCAGGAGTGCATTCGAAATAATTGGGGCATTGGCCTCAGAATGTAAGAAACTAAGTAATCCAAGTGCGTAGACATATGTGCACCTTGCAAAATACCTGGAGCTGATGAAATTGGAGGCACATATCTAGGAGGCAAAGCAACCTGCATCGACGGTACAAGCGCAGTTGAAACTACTTACAATAATAGTGAAGATGAAGAGGTCACAGGAGAACCATGCAATTCTGCAGCAAGTCACTACCATCCAAATCAGAGTAATGGAGGTGACACATAGAATCCAGTCGGTGAAAAATGAAGCCTACATGATTTTTGAAGAGATCGAGGGACAAGGATCACAGTTGGAACGAGTGGTCATCATAGTGGGACAGCGCCTGGGAGGGCCTATCACCGAGCAATTCATTCAAGAGTTCACCGAGCAGGAGGCTCTAGCGAAGTAGCAAGTCGAGGCAACTTGAACTAATCTCAAGGCCTTCGAAGCAGTGTTTTCCAGATCAGAGTGACTCAGGACGAGTCACGAGTGAGTGTTGGGGGCATGTTTTCCCTCGACCAAGTTTTGAGAGAAACTTGGTCATGCTTGACCATTTTTGGGACTTCAATAGGCTGGTCGAAGAGAGAGCACCTAGGTAAAGAGGAGATTGCGGGATCTCACCCATTTTGTGGGATTTTCATAATTTTAGGGTTTATGTAACCGGTATGGGATGGCGGCCCGTGGGCTCACCCATGTTTAGGCCAATTTTTTTAATGTATAAATAAGTAGATAGGAATTAGAGCAAAGGCAATCGAAGCTGTGGTTAGTGCATGAAAAGTTGTCTTAGTGCATGAATGTATTAAGTCTTGTAGAGCTAAGTGAAAGTGTTCTGTAAGTATTTTGTGCACATAATGTGGAGTGCTTTATGTCGTGACCTAAATCGGGGAAGAAGGATCTGGTGAGGTGTGCACAGATCTCTTGTCCTATGCGGAGTTGGATCTGTAGCTGGGTGCCTTTAAGGATATTGAACGAGACTAATAAAGAAGAGAAGAGTTGATGGACATATCCCCACAATAGGGTGAACCACGTATATCATTTTTTATTGTGCTTCATGCAATGTTAATCATGGTGTTTATGTGTTTATTTTATTAATCTTGATGCCTGATAGATTGATTCCTTGATGCTTAGTTATTTACATATGAATGAATGTTAGATAATCTCTGATGCTATGTGCTAAATGATTAGATGTGCTTAAATATTGGTTACTATTGAGTTAATATGTAATTAGTGTTAATCTGCGATGTGAATAAGAATTAGAACTTGATGAATGTTATTCGCTAAGTGCTATTTTAAGTATCGTGATCACAGATCTGTGTCCCATCTAGGTTGTAGAAACTTGAGTCCTGCAACCCCCCGTGCCTCAACCTCAGGTGAGACTACATCTTCTTCACAAGTGTTGATGAAAGGGCTAATAGTTAGGGTTTTGTTGGTGCATTGTTGAAGCACTGAACCCTGGGTCTACCCCTATGCCAACACAGATAACAGGGGGTTATTTGGATGCCTACCCATGAGATCCTACCTAGACTAAAAAGTTTCTTTTGGTACCTCCTGTGCAGGAAAACTTAGTGATTTTTTAGAAAAAATATAGTTGTGGTGGGCTGAGAAATTGGGGGTGTGAACCAATATCGTTTGAATTATGTGGGTGTGGATAATTTCTTCAAGGAGTAGTGGGACGTTTCAGAGTTCCTTTGGAGTAAACCTACTTCAACCTCCACAATTTGAGATGGAAATTGTGTGGGTGAGGAGTGAATTTGTGTGTGAGAAAGTGAAATAATGTGCCAAATTTTAATAAGTTAGGAGTGAATTCGCAACATGTGGAATTCCTATGGTCCTTACAAATCTTTGTTACCCAGCTTATTAAGTGTCATTCGTACAACCTTGCGTAATTTTAAAATCCCTGAAGATCTAGCATATGGACGTATGGGTCCTTACCAATCCTTTAAACTCCCTAATATTCTTTACACTAAGACAACTTGAAAAAATATCATAGATCGCAAGCATTTGGGCATGTATGGGTCCGTTACTTTAATATTTAAACTTCCCTAGTGATGTAAACTAATAAAAAAATTTAAAGAAGATATCCTAAGTTTGCAACATGTGGGCATGTATGGGCCCTTACAACTTTTAAGATGATTTCAAAAGAAACTAAGAGGAGCCCTAGGGGGGCTTTGTTCTCTCCTAAAAAAATTTTGTTAAGGGAGATGGAATGTCCCTTTAACCACCTTCATGATTCTCAAGATCTCTCTATGATGCGAGATAAGAGAATACTCAATGATCAAAGTTAATTTCGTGTCCCAATGTAAGTGTTTTTAGATGTGATAGCAATAATCTCAACTTAAATTTTACAAACAAAACAAGCCATCCATGTGGAAACCAAAGAAAAAGAGGAGAATATTTGGTTCTTTTCCCCCCCTAAGTGCCTATGTTTAGCTAACCTTTCAGATGGGAAAGGATTCTAAGTGAAGTGCATGACCATTACAAATTGCATGAAAGGAAGAATTTGAAGGCTATGGGCCCTCAAATCATCACAAAAACCCTTACAATTTTGAAAATATGGAAATCTGTGCAGGTTAAAATTCTGACATAGGCGCAGTGGGTGCACAATGCGCATAGAAAATATTCATCTACGGTGCAAAGTGCGCCTAGCGCCCATCTGTGTGCTGGAATATCTGTGCACTTTATGATACACATCAGGGGAATTATTTTTGAGTGAAATTCTCCTTCTCCAACTTAGAATTTTTCTCTTGATAGGTAAGGCAGGGCCGTTTTTGGTACCTACAAGACAAATTGATTAAAATGAAGTGCTCTCTAAGCCCAAATAGGATGGAATTTGATACCTTCTCCCCAGTATGATCACCAATCATTTATTCCCATTTCGTCACTTGGGTGAGAAAAACAATGGCACTTGCATGGCTAGTTGGGCATGCTAGACAAGACGTAATTTTGTGAGTGGGTTAAACAAGCCAAACACATGTAATAAAAAAATAAAAAAACTAAGGAAATAAAAACTACAATTCATAAGAAACTTAGAACCATAAACAATCAACCAATGACCAAGATTAAGCCACCAATGGATAACTATATTAGTTGTCAAAAAACCATAGAGAAGAATGAGGACATATGAGTCTCGTCTTCCTCCTTGGGAGGGCTCTTGAGTTCCCTAATGGAAATCTCTTCTTACTATAGAAGAAAAATGGCAAATGACGAAGAAAATCAATGCCTATTCCCTCAAGAGTTGAGTGGAATGACCTATTGCAATGGTCCTTGAACACTCCAAGGAGATAAGAGGATTCTCAAGGGAGAATTGAGGCAGCATAAAAATACTATAAATATATTGGTTTCTTAGTGCACCCATGGATTTTATTTATAGCATTTCTTCAAGGAAAAATTCAACTAGTTCTTAGTGTGAACAAGGGGCCCTTTAGGGAACCCTTTGGTCACTGACCATCCCCCCATTTAGATTTCTCTCAAATGTGGAGGTCAAATCAATTTGGGAGATGGTCCATAAGTGGTTGGGGGGCTGACAAGAACCATGAATGCATCATTCACAAGAGTGTAGGCATTTCTCTTACACACTCAGGCATTTGGCACATTGTGCGTTCTATGGGCTTTGTTGTCCCGTGCACTGTGTGTGTGCTTCATTTAGTGAGTTTGTGAATGTTAATTTTTCCCAATTGTATAGTTTTTGCCTTTTGAAATGCATTTTAGTGTTGCAGGTGAACTAATTGATCTTGGCATTGTTGTATTTCTATAACCATTTGCGTGCAATGTTGTAGATGAAATTTAAGTGATAATAGTTCCCTTGCTACATATTATGTTTAAAATGAACGTTGGAGGGGGGTAATATAATCCTCTGTAAATATTGTTGTAATTCCTTTTTATAGGAAATCTCCTTGAGCCTTTCACGTATTAATGACAATCCTTTCAAACATGTATGGTAATTTATTGGCATTAAAATCATAGTAAATGTCCATTTGGAGGGGTGTGAGGGTGGCGAGGATGGACGAGAGAAAAATATGATTTGAGATTTTTGTGAACTTGAGAACCTGCGAATCCATGACGATGTAAGGTGTGAAATTGGCTAAGTATAGAATGGACCAGCACTTGGATGGACTCATAGAGGGAGGAATGAGACTTGGAAGTTGAGGGAGTCCGAGGATAAAAATGTAGGTTGTGGAACTTTTTGGTGCAATGTGCATATCATGGAACATAGGATAACGAGAGTTCAACCTCGCCAACCCGTGAACCTACGATCGTAAAATCGGATAAGTATGGAAAAACAAGGTGGTCAGTTGGACTCCTAATGTGAAGTTACATATGGAGATGAGAACTCGCGTTCTGAAAGGTGACTAAGTGTAGAACTAGAAAGGGATAGTAGGAGGGAAAAAAGGAAAAGGGAAAAAAATATGGGTAATTATAGAAGAGGGAAAATAAAGAGAAAAGAATTTGGGAAAATAGAAAAGGGGAGGAAAATTCAGGACCTCAACATGTATTTATTTCCTTGAAGACTTTATAACTCGATTCCATAGGTTCCCCATGTTTAAAGGGAAAAATTTGATTCCAAGCATACCACAACATATTTTTCTTAGTATTACACAAGAAGACACAACTAACAATTCCAATTCCAATTGGAAAAAATTGTCTTGGTATTATAGAAGAAGACATGACTAACAATTCCAATTCCAATTGGACAAATTTGTTTTTATTAGAAACAAGAAGACAACTAACAATTCCAATCGGAAAAAAATGTCTTAGTATTATACAGGAAGACACAACTAACAATTCCAATTCCAATTGGACAAATTTGTCTTCCAATTCTTCCCACAATTGTTGTGCAATAGCACAAAATTGTCTATGAATTAAACAACAAGACAAAAAGAACTAAAACATGTCTTTTATTTCTATTTTTTCTTGTAGTTGTCGGGATCATTTGTAGTTTTAAGATAAATGAGGTTGAGGAGTGTGATTGGCACATAAAAATTCCCAGAATGAATGCATGCATGTTCCTATAATGCATAGGCACTAAAGTGCATGTGCATTCTAGAAACACGAACATGTTCGTGTTGAGTAGGGATGAGTGCCCAACCTCAACGTTTTCAATTCACAAGAACATTTGTGTGCTCTTAATGCAACATATATAAAATTTATTGTAGACCAAAAATATTTATGAATAAAGATGTATAGGGGTTTGCAAACAACTATGACCTAAGGGATTAGGATTGAAAGTGTTTTGAAGCATAGAGCCATGGTTATAGCACCAAGATATGGGTGGAAGGATTTTGGAGTATTTAATAATAGGTATAATAATAGTGCACTTAGAGATCAAGTTTGGATGGGGCTAAGGGTCAAGTATAGGTTATTCCCGGGCTTAGATTATGCTAGGGGGGTCTATTTCATGGTCATGGTATAGGTGTAGGTCATGGTCTAAGTCTAGGTCATGGTCTACATCATGGTAATCATATAGGTAGAGGTCATGGTCTAGGTATTGTCATGTCTAGGTCTTTCTATATCTATGTATAGGTCTAGGTCTTGACATGTCTAGGTCAAGGATATTTCTTGCCTTGCGATGTACCAAACTTTCTATAGTGTGTGAGAGTATTAGAGGGACATAAAGGGATACATAGAGGGGGGTTAGAGAGAGAGTGTATGACAGT
>JZKD02S1606557.1:211759-228955 GCA_000966675.3 Picea glauca
TTTGACTAAATGATCATTTCCAAGTGTAATATCAGATGAGATTGAAGAATCAAGGCATGAAAGTAATTCTTTGTTACCTGTCATGTGATTGCTGCATCCATTGTCTAGCAACCAGAGATCTTTAGGTTGTTGTTCAGTTTTGTGGCATGAGAGAAACATACCTCTTGAGGTGTCTCCCATATGATTTGACACATGTGCTCTGCCTGAGAGATGATCTGCTTGTTTCTTCCTGCATTCAGATTCATAGTGCCCATACTTTTTGCAGTAATAGCATTGTATGCTAGTTTTGTCATTAGACCTTCTCCCTCTACCTCTTTGAGGCTGGAAATTCTGATGTTGATATTGTGGCTGATGTCTTTGACCTTGGAAATTCTGATTGGGATATTGTGGTCTGTTCCCTCCACTGGTATGAGGGTTACCTTGATTGTTCCCTCTTCCTCTACTTTTTCCTCTGTCTTTCCCTCTTCTGAATGAGAATTGAGTTTGGAAGGCATTGGAGATTGACTCATCTGTGAGATGTAGTCTGGCCTCATGTGTCACCAAAGAACCAATTAACTCATCTCTTGAAAATCTTGACAGATCCTTGGATTCAAGGATGGCTGTGACAACCATTTCAAATTTCTTGGGAAGACTTCTGAGAATTTTCTCAACTATTCGTTAATCAGTGATGGTTTCACCAATTAGTCTTATCTGGTTAATGATTCCCATGACTCTGGTCATGAACTGATCCATAGTTTCAGACTCTGTCATCCTGAGAGTCTCGAAGTGCGTCCACAAGGACTGCAGTTTAACTGTTTTTACCGTGTCATTTCCTTGGTAGGACGTTTTGAGAATGTCCCGGGCCTGTTTGGAAGTACCAATGCCTGTGATTTTCAAGAAAATCGAATCATCGACTGAATTCTATATCCAGAATTTCGCTTTGTTTTCTTTGGTCCTCAGAGTTGCCTGAGCAATTCTCTGCATATTTGTCATGGCAGCGAGGGCAGCTGGATCTGGTTCCACATATCCAAGATCCACTGGTTCCCAGCACTCTTGTGCTTGCAGGAATGACTTCATTCGAAGAGACCAGAACTCATAGTTCTTTTCCAGAAGTATCGGACCCTGAGTTGTCCTAGGTTGCTAGATGATGCCATTTCAAAAAAAAAAATCAGTAAAAATAGAGGGAAAAATTCGTGTTTACCTCCGAACTCATAAACACCGATTTGTCGATGGCCGATGGGAGCTTATCAAGCTTAAATTGGCCCTTGATCTCCTTGCAAAGTGACCACGTGCTTTAATGTTAAGGCGCTACGGGCTTTTCCCGTTCTTTTGTCTTTCAAAATGTCGAAACGCGAAAGACGCCTTTGGACAATTCAACGGTCTATATCTTGTGTGATCTGACGGTCTAGGACTTATCAGGATATCGCGAATCGGGATTTCGCAAGTTCTGATGTCGAGGTTTTCTGACTTTTCGATTCCCCGATCTCCGATTTCCCGATGGCGCTGTACTGTCGGGACTTTTCCTGATGGCTTCGATCTACGACACGCGTCCTCCTATGATGGACGGACCTGATCTCTTCTTGCAAAGTCGAGACTTCAAATGCACCGGACGTCTCGTCGTTAGGATCCACGGTTTTTCGAATCCCGGAATGCCGATGAACTCTTCTTTTCCGAAAGCCTCGATCTCTTCCACGCGTCCTCAACAGATGTACGACTCAGATCTATGTCGGGGATTTCACCGTGGAGATTCCTGATCCCATGATTTTATGAGATGACGTGAATTGGGCCCCATGATAGAGTTTACCTACTGTCGGGATTTCGGAGTTCGGAGTTTTGAAGTGCTCGTGTTTCTTATCCTCAGGATTCGCGAAACACTGAATTCCGATATGCCGATGGGCTTTTCCTTTTCGGGACTTTTCCCGAGTCCCTAGATTTATGCCACGCGTCCGGGAGTGATGGATGGTCCTGATTCCTCCTCGGGATATCGTGACTTGCGATGCTCCGAATTTATGTCAACTTGAAACTCTGAATGTCGATACGCTAACGATGCCCTCGATGTCCGCCATGTGTCCAGGAGATATGGACGGCTGAGATCTGATCGGGATTTCGCGTATTGCGATTTCGCAAGTTGCGATGTCAAATTTCTTTGACAACTTGAAACCCCGAATGCCGAAATGTCGACGGTGCGTTGATCCGCTGCCACTTGTCCTCTAAGATCGACGACTCACAAGTCTTCTCGAGATTTCGGGATATCGCGTATCGAATTTTTTGGAGAGCAGTTTCCTTTGCTCGTCCAACTCTCGATTCTCGATTTTGCGATGGAATAGGATCTCGCCACATGTCTCTTGATGGACGGTCAAGATGACGTCGGGATTTCTCACGCCAAAAATCCTCCTGTGTGCTCTAGAGGGTTAAACCTTGTGTACTTTCTCGCTGATCCAACAGCTGTTGGGCCTCTGCGCAAGATTTAATGGTTGAGATGCTTTCGCCTGTTCCACGCTTTCTTGTTTCCTTCTGAACTGGTTTCCTGCCTCGGATCCGTTCGCAAGATGAATCTTATGGCCTTAGTGGATGTTCCTTGCGTGTTTGACATGATCTTTGCTGAATTTGACGGAATTCCTCCTGTGGAAGAAAAGATTGTGAATCTTTCAAAGATTTGAAAGAATTTCATGAATTCTTCATTCTCTGCTACAATCTTTGACAGATTTGAGCGATTTCTTGAAATCTTTAAACGATGTTGCCTTCTCCAACAATCTTTAACGAATTTGAACAGATTCTTCGAGTTCTTTAAACATTCTTCTGTTCTGCAACTCTTCTGCGTCCATCTTTGACGGTTCTTTGAAAAATTGTACAAGTTTCTTCTTCTGCGTTCTCTGCTTCCTCGTTCTTTCGAGCGAAGTACGCTCTTCACCCTCTGCAAGCTTCCTACGACGATCTTTAAAGAGAATTACGAAGAGCTCTCTAAACCTTGTGAAAAGGTTGTGTCATGTGCTCTCAAGATCCGTGAGGTTCTGTACTGTGAGGATCGTGTTGCTCTCCGGACTGTGTGAAGAGGCTTACACCTGAAGCTCTATACCATGATAAATTGTGAAGCAAGAGAGAAGTGCAGAGAGAAGAGAATAGAACAATATATTGAAATGTATGAAGAAGTACAGAAGAAGTACAGAACCAGATTACAATGCAAGAAGGTTGAGCTAAATAGACTCAACAAAGACAAGAATAGAAAGTACAACTGTCGAGTACAGTTGACAATGTATAGTCAAACTGTTGAGGGTACAATATATTTAACATACTATCGTCCTCCCTCCCGCCAAAGAAAAGCTGCCTGTAACTTCCCTGCACAAATCAAAACTAAAACTAAGTACTTTTAGCTTGAGTAAAGCGATACTGCTGCTTCTCTTACTCCATTACATTTGTGCCAGAAGGTAGCCTAAATAGAATAGGTTGAAGGAATATACCGAAAGATATCATGGGATTGAATTGTCGGGCGTGGTATAAACCATATGATATCCCAGCTAGATTAAGAGGGCACAGATCAAAAAATACGCAGATATACTTGCGAAGCTTGCCCCTTCACGGTTGGTTCTCCACATTTTTATGGCATACAAGGGAATCCATTACTTTTTTGTTAAGATTATCCTTTCTCTGATGACAGTTCCGTAAATTCATAAACCATATGATATCCCAAGAGCGTACAAAGGAACAAATACGCAGATATACTTGCGAAGCTTCTCCTGCATGGTTGGTTCTCCACATTTTAAGAATCCATTACTTTTTTTTTCGTTAAGATTGTCCTTCTTACAAGTTACCATTAACTTATGCTTCGTGCTTGTATTTAACACATTTGATTTAAGCACTTCCATATGTGAACGAATACAGCGTTAGTTATTTCGTAATGCTTGAACTAAATCATGTTTATGTTAGTAAAATATAATTTTCGATCTTCGAACTATTAAGTTATTCCATCGTCCCAACATCAGGTTTGGTAAATTTATATGATAATTGTAAAATAATTAATTTAGATTTATTTTAATATGAAATTTATTAAACGTGTAAATCAAATCTGATGTGAGAACTATATTGAGGGTCTAACCAGTTAAAGTGTATATTAGCTTATTAAAAATCCAATAAGTAGAGTAGAGAATTTTTTTTCAATTAGTATCAAATAATTTTAGTTAGTTAAATGTGTTTCAATTAATTTTTAATTATAAATTTTAATTTTATGTTAAGTAATTAAATATTTTTTTTTTCATCTTTTGAAATTGATGAATAAGATTTAATGTTCATAACTTCTTTGTATTATGAATGCATCTACTTTTTAGATTTTATCATTATCTCTTCATTTAGTTGTCAATTTAGATGATTAATAAAAATTAATATATATATATTGTCATGTTTGAGTGATTAACAAGCACTACCTCATGCATTACCTCAACTTCATTGCCACGGAACACATGTATCATATGGAATGTGAACCAACTATATACAGATCAGACCTCTCAGTTGTGTGGTTAGATGCCACCTTTGGCCTGCTTTATAATTTCAATTAAAGGATGCTTTAAGAGGTGGAGCGCAGTGGAGCATTGACTTCTTATCACGTGGAGATCCATGGGTTTTTAGTTGTGTATGAGGCACTTGTGACTCAGCAGGGGCTGAGACGCCCCAAGGCCCACTGAAGTGAACCTCTATCCTAGGGGTCATCTACCCTTCCAACCTTGTGACAACGGGCTAATATGAGCATCCCTGCCCCCGGGCGGTTTTGAACTTGTGACCTCCCCGGAGATAACACATGTTCTTAACCATTGGACCCACTCAGGTGCTCTATTAAGTTTAATTTCTTAGCATTTGGTTGCATTTTCATGGTGAGGACTAGACAAAATTTGATTTAAATTTGGTGTAATTTTAAATTTCTATTTTTTTATTTTTTATATGGCTAATATTTTTCTTTATTGATGGGAGGGTGTGTTGTGTAAATGGAAGGAAATATGTAAAAAGAGGTATTCTCACCTCGATTTATCTAGAGGACGTGCTTGTGGGCAGTGTGATTTCTCCCTAAGGGTTATAAGGCAACCGACAAGATTCGACCCTATGTCAAGCGAGTACGATACTTCCGTTGTTACTGATACTCCTAGTTACAAAAAAAAATAAAAATATTTCTCTTCATTAACCTCATGTAAGTTGCAACCCCAACTTCCTTGATTTATGGTTAGGGTTTAGATTTGTTGGTTTTAATACTCAACATCAAATGGGATCTTCAAACTTTTTTGGAATCTTATTATTTATGTATCTCAAATTATTTAACACATGGTACTACTTATTTACATTTCTTTGTTTTTTTCTTCATTGGTTGTCTTCTTTTTTTGTTGTTGTAGTCATGGGTTATTTTGCTACTTTCTCTACTCATTAAGTCAACATTTTCTTCCATCATGGAGTCATCATCTTTATTAGTATTATTTTACCATCATATTTTGTTATTATGTATTCAACATCTTCTTCATCTACTTCTTGTGTAGTTATTCTCAATACTTTATAAAATTGTTCTTGTAGGAGTGACTTCTCCATCCAATAAAACACTTGAAATATTATTTATTCATTTACAATTACATGTTTTTAAAAAATATGCTTTTTGTTGGAGTTGATCAAATTCCATAAAAACATCTATGAAATTATATTGACAAACTTAATTGATGAGCTAATGTCATGATTGTTTATAAATTTTCATTAACTTTAACTTTTCTTTACTTTAACTCGAGACTCTCAAGCTAAATTGACATAATTTGTTAAAGTGTAGAATAACCTTGATAATGCACCCTTTTTCATCATGACAATCTTTCTATCTTCATAAAATGATTTCTAATCTTATAATGATTAGTTCCAACATATACTCAAACTTAGTGACACTTTAAATGACAAAAAAATAAAAAATCATCAGTCTCACTCCAATGCACTCCCAAATTGGTCTTTACAAAACTTTGAATAATTTTTTTGTAGATTTGACTTAACTTTTTTTAATGACTCCTTGAATTAATCACTTACATGATCCTTCACATCATTTTGAATACATAATTTATTACTGAAAATTAAAAAATTAATTGCACAACAAAAATTGTTTTTCATTACGAATATAGACAATATAAATACATTTATGGATCAATGATGAAACTTATTGTAAACCTAGATACATTTGTTGAGAGAATCTCTCAACAAACTTAAACAAACTCCAACTAATTATTAATGTAAGCATTATTTCCAATACCTTCCCTTAATGTTTACATTACACTCATTACAACATTCATCACAATTATATAATGCCAAAACTTATGATACAAACTGCATTTATATAAGTCACATAGTCTGACTGGTATTCCTCAGCACTTACACTCACTCTTAACTTCCCATTTTTTGCTCTTCTCTTCTCCACACTCTCGAGTTTCCCATTTCATTCATTTAAAACATAAATGCCTATGATCATCATTAACGAACTTGCAAGATCAACAATATTGACAAACTTGACTCGTCAGGGCTTCCGTGATAAAAATTGTCAAGTAATAAACCACTCTATGAACCTACCACCATCTATCGGATATTTCTCTTTCGACTATCCATTAGTTGCTAGGAAGGTGGTCTGGATACTAAATGTGTTCAAAAGTTGATCATACAACTTGACCTCTCCAATACACAAGAATCTCACAAAAAATAACTATAATTGTTGATCTTGAAACACCCATAGACAACAAAACCCATCAACATATAATAGACTATAAAATTAATCAAATCAGGGATGTGTTCTCTCAGCACCAAAAAAAACATGATGAATTTAAATCATGTTACTCTATTCACTAATTGATTCTTCATACTATAATTTTACAAAACCAAATATAATGCTAATACATACTTTAAAACACATCACAGCACACAATAAATCTACAATACACTCAGGTCTGCAAGTAGAAACAACGAATCGAGTTTCAAGAAGACCCGAGATATGTGATGTCATAAGTTCAATGCAAACTTATAAATAAAACAGAAGACTGGCGTTGAAGTAGTAGCATTGTGGCATCTTACACAACTTCTTTACTCGGACAAACACTGGAGGCAACCTTCTCTTGGCATGTCCTGGTAACAAATTCCAGCGCTGAAGCATACAATACAAGTCTCCGTATCAACGATTCAAATTAAATCTCCCAGCCCCAAATGTATCCAACGAAAAAATATTACGTTGATCTGCAGAATGGAGAAGGACTATTCTGCTGTGATCAGGGTCTCTACAACGACGCCCGAACGTGATAGATTTTTAATAGCTTTGATGATAAAACTCAACGATGATTCTTCTTACACATAGTGGTGGAAATCAGGCACGTCTATTTCACAGATCAATTTGCAGATCGAAAATCTTATAGTGACATATCGTTTCACCTTGACGACAGCTCGTTCTCTGGTTGAGTTTATGTTGTTTTCATACTTCTCAACTTTCAACTCTGTAGCATCTTATCCTTTCACGGTTGCCACTATTGAATACGCCCAGTACACTAGACCACTTCTAGTCATACAACACCTTACGTGGCTCCTTTTAGGCAGTGAACACAATCACTCACACAGGCACACAGAAATGATCTCACATGAAAAATAAAAAATAAGAATAAAACATATCTACGAAAACACGAAACAACTCATGTGATAACGGGTGCTCTGATACCAAATTGAAAAATCAATTGCACATCAAAACTTGTTTTTCATTACAAATATACACAATATAAATATATTTATGGATATGTTGTCAAATCTAACTTATTCTAAACTTATTATATTTGTTGAAAGAATCTCTCAACAAACTTAAACAAACTCCAACTAATTATTAATATAAACATTATTTCCAATACTTAATAAATTTGATTTGGTTTTAGACTCTCAATTGTGATTTGTCATTGAATTTTTACATCAATAAATACTTCATTGTAGTTGCATTTGTTTGACTCCTTACTTATATTCCTACTCTCTTCCTTAACTTGACAATCAATTTATCTTAATATCCAACCCTTAACAAAATACCATTTCAATTTATTTATTTTTAAATGTGCACTAGGAAAGCTTACCGTGTCAAGAGTAAAGCCCTTTCCTCGTTGTTTCCAATGGTAGATGAGTTCCCAACACTTAACAGAATTTTCTTTGACTTTCTAATAACAAAATTTTCCCTCTACCACGCTCGAGGACGTTTGTTGGTAGATATGTTTGTAACTTTAAAAATTGTTTGTTGACATGACTCTCACATCAATGGCTAGCATTTATTTTAAAAACTCAGCTAATAGTTGGTAAACATGCCACATTCAATGTTGTTTGCTCAACCTCGATGGAAAACACTTACACATAGTCGTTACCTTCAGAGTCTATTGTAGGAGAAGGCATCATCACACAAGGTTGGATGAATTCAAATATCATTACAAATGCAGCACATGTGAAACTGAATCCTGGGTAATCAAATGGTGCTTTGTTGGATATGAATGATCCAAAGAGAAGTCAACTGCCTCATTAACATCAGTCACCAATTTTAGTTGGAAATGTTGTGTCTAAGTCACCACATTAGTTTCTAGCGCTAATCTCCAAGCTACACATCGAGAGATAAATAGAAACCGGGTGACTTGCATAAGAATTAGCCGTTAGCAATTATAAATTGTCTACCCTTAAAAAAAATATCTTCTTCCCTGCAAGATATTGCTGGTTCCCTCGACCTGTAATTTCCCTTTGAGCATAGTGGCACTCTCCTTAGCCTCTACATCTCCTTGGCCCGCACGTGCCTTGTGTCATCGTTTTCATTCTCGTTCCCTTATGGCTGCTTAGCACTGGTCTCCATGACACCACTATGCATCTAGAACTTCACAACGTGAGCTTGGAGGCTAACACACATTCTTTCCAATTAGCTGGCATGTTTTCATATCGATCAACGTTAAATGTGCATCAAATATATAAGTCCATTCATTGATATCTGTAGTTTTCTTTCATTTGTGGCTAGCACAAACAGACCAAATCACGTAGTTACAGGATAGCCATAGCACTGTTCTCCATGCATAAACTGCATTCATTTGTGGGCCTTCTCTCCAATGGAAAGATTGATGAACTCAACGCCTCCCACACTAGAACTATCACCTGCTTCTTCTCAATATGGGTCCCATAAAGCTATAGACAAATAGAGTATTTCCATGGACAAACCGTGGCTCACACTAAGAAAGAGAAACTATAGCTATTATTAAATAATATCTTTTTCTCTCCACATATTCCTGGTATTCCTCGGCTCTTACTGGGCTAGAATGGATTCTTCCACTCTCATATCAAATTTTATCTTTAATATCAAAAAAAATAAAAATACAAACATATATTGGAGTAAAGGACACCATAAATTATATTCAAAAAATCTTAATGGGGAAATCTATATTATATCATAACATTCTTGTGTATAGATTTTGTTGTATAAATGATCTCTTTATATAACTATAGATGACCATAACTATTAACATAACCATAGATGACCATAACTATTAATAATTAGATCACATCATATCCATTACCATATTCTCAATATCTCCCTGAATTTCTATACTCAATTCATGATCCCTGATATCTCTCATGTCTTTTTACTCATAAATAAACATTAAGATCAGTCTACTTCATTATATTTTTACAATTATATCTTAGAAATTATTCATAATTCAAAAGTACGAATTATTCTTTTAAGATTTTATTTGTATCTTACATGATTTTACTTACAGCTCGATGTCTATGCATCCACTCATGCACCATTCTAGAGGACTATGCATCTTCGGGACTCATAAGGACGCATTAGGACATGACGATGGACACTGATCACATCCATTACATTCATTTGTGATATTTGAATTTGTTTCGTAGCTACCACTTAGGTCAATAACATTGTCATTCATGAAAACAGATTGTCCTCTTTGTTTTTTTTATCAATAAATTCTGTCATCTGACCGACATATTTGCTCAAATTCGAACTCAAAGCTTGTGTTGTCTGCTTGTCTTGATGAAAATGCCATAACTTGAAAAAACCCCTTAACAGTGGGTATAAACATCGATGAAGTCATTTTGAAATTGTCTATTTTAATTAAAACAGAGAATGAGCATAAACTTGAGAGGTTCAAAGGATATATTCACTTTTAGCTTTATTTTATCACCTTGATTTGGTGTAATTAAAACCCATGTTATACAAGTGGAGAAAGTTAAATATTTTTTAAAATAAAAAATTTCATTGAATTCTATAAAAAAAAATCATAATTTCAAGACACTAATTTTTATTTTTTGGTTTTTTAATTACAGAGCATGTTTCTTCAAACAAAGTGAGACTCACTACACAAAATCAAAATGTAAGATCTACTACATCAAATTCATAATTTCAAGACACTAATTTTTATTTTTTGGTTTTTTAATTACAGAGCAAGTTTCTTCAAACAAAGTGAGACTCACTACACAAAATCAAAATGTGAGATCTACTACATCAAGGAAGTGCATTAGACTTCTATTACTCCAAAGGAAGTTGGTAGATCCATGTAGTAATCATTGGCGGAAGTTGGTAGATCCATGTAGTAATTATTGGCTTGAATGTCATTTAGAGGAGTCCAGGGGCATCATGATCAGAGTTTTTATCATCTTAAATTAATTTTAAAGTTGTTGATTCTGGAATATATATATATATATATATATATGTGTGTGTGTGTGTATATATATGTGGTGCTGGGTTTTATAAATGATATAATGAGTTTTAATCAATGTATTTATATGATGAGTTTATATACATTCACTTTCTTATATATATATATGATTCCCACTAAATATATCTATGCCTTTTAATTGGTTAAACAATCATATAAAAGAGAACCTAATAATTTTTTGCATGTTTTTTTTTTTCATATTTTTTTAACGATGTTTTAGACTTTCCATCTAATTATTGTATAATATATATATATATATATATATATATATATATATATATATTGTTTTTAATTAGTTGATGATGAAGATGATGATAATGATGATGATTAATGTTCATTAAAACCAATTTGTTTATCAAACCTTAAGAAGGTAAGACATTTCTTCAAATTCTTTAAAATTGTATTTCTATGCTGAAAATCATTGAGAGAAGGTACTTTTAAATTGGGATATAATATGGGTATAGGCACGCAAATCCAAGAGGAAGTGTTTTTCATCTTATACCTGCTTAGTGTCACAAAGATAACACATGCTCTCATCCCATGGTGTTTTTGGAGTTATCCAATGCTCAATTTCACTATGTAGCTTGTAAGAGTTTGTTGTTACTTTAGCAATGTTGATTTTCTTCTTTGCACTTTTCAAAATTCAAAGGTAATTTTTATATTATAAATTAGAGTTGACCACCTTCTTATAGTATCTTAATTTCCTTTTATCCACTAATTATTTATCACACAAAATATTCTCCTTAAATTTGGAAATGATAATATTTGTAATATAATACATATTTTGAATGATGACTTCTTCTTGTACTCCCCAATGATTTATCTAAGATTTCCCACTTGAGCTAATGGTTGTTTTAGTTAGAGTTTGAAGCAATTTTCAAGATCCTCTTGTCATACATGTTTTTTATCTTATTCTTGTATGTTAGATATATGACCATAGAAATGTTCTCAATGGGTGAAAGTCTTGCTTCTATGAGGAGGATAGGATAGGGTGTATTTCTATATTTTGAGATTATAATTTATAAAATTATTTTGGATCTATTCCATATTTTTCTAGGATTCTTTAGATATATTGAAACTCCAAACTTCACATCCTTATAAAATAATTGGAGTGACGAGAGTGTGAAAGAGGAATTTTGTTTCCCAAAGCAAGAGGTTTGTTGATCTACAATTGTTTTTGATCCCATGAAAGCTTTCCACCCTCCATTTATCCATTTTTCAATGTTATAGTTCCAATTGAGCTTGTGGTGGATATCGATTCCAAGATACTTGTATGAAGGCATTTCCTCCAAGATATTGTTGTCATAAAAAAAGCATCATAAGTGATCCTTTTGGATTTGATTATTATAAAATTTGTTTTTCAGTGTTCACAATGATTCATCTATTATAGCAGAAGTCCTTGAGGGTTATTAGTTGCTTACCTAGGTGACATGGACTCTTGACCATAAGAATAGTATCATCATCATAAATAATAAGAATGATGACTATACTAGAGAGAGTTGGGCCAACACAACCTACACCCTCCAAAAAATCTTCTAAATTATCAATATAGATGTTGAAAAGAGTAGGGGATAGGGGAAAACCTTTCCTCACTCCTATATTACAGTAAATTTATTCCAACCAACCCTCACTATTCCTAAACCTGGAAATAACTCTCATATATCCTTAATACAATAACTCTTAACTCGACAGGGACTTTAATATTTTTTAACCTATGCTATAGGTTAGTCCCTGGAATAGTTTCAAAATATTTTCTAAAATCAAGAAAACAACAAAGGAGATTAATTTTATCATTACAACACTCCTCTGTAATGATCTTAAATGTAACAAGGTGTTCCATAGTGGAATGGTATCATCTAAACCTAGCATGGTCTATAATTCATTTTCCATCATTTTCTAGCCATGTGCGGATGTTCTTTCAAAAATACTTGGATATAGCTTAGCTAAAATGGGGCTAGTCATAACGGTACTACAATTAGAGGGATTGGTTTTATCCCCACTTTTAAAAATAGGTATAATGAGTCTTTGAGTCCAAGGTTTTCGGAATCCTTGATGGATAGCTAAATTGAAGAGCCTATGTATGTGAGGAATAAGGATAGGTCCTCCAATTTTTAATATTTCAACATGGTAACCTTCGATGTCATTATCTTTTCCTTTTGAGAGTGGTTTAACCCCAAACTTAATTTCTTCTATAGAAAACACTTCATCATTAGTAGATATGTTGGACTTGTTGTCCATGACATTAGGAGATTCATAGAGACTTTTAAGGTATAAATTCGAGTCCTTTAGGGGAATATTATTATTTTCTTAAGTTTGACTAGTTAGAATTTTCTTCGAGAATTTATTAGGATCTATCTTAAATAGGTGCAAAATATTCTCTTTCTTTCTATGTATATAGCCTTCCCCCCCGACCCCTTTTATTAAGGTTTTGTATCTATTTTTCTTATCATATATTAAAGAATAATCCTTAGTTTATTTTCTATCAATTTAATATTCATTATCATACAAATGTTTATTTGTACTATTTTTTTGTTTATGTAGCACCTCAATAGAAAAAATATTAATTGAAGTAGAGAGTTTTGCTATGAAATTCTGATAGTCAGCTTCAATATTGTTCTGATATGATATGAGTTTTAAATCATTGCTTAATCCATTTAAGAATAGATTGAACTTTTTTGTCAAAAAATAAGTTCCTTTGGATATCGGAGTGCTCCTCGATAGATATTTTGTGCATGGAAAAGTTAAGAGTTAGGCCTAGAGGTATATGATGAGAGTTAGGTTCATGGTTATATAAAAGATCAAAGTTTACTATTTGGTTGTATATGGGGATATCCAATATTACATAATCAACAACACTGGTACCCATCCCATGGATACAAGTCATCTCCTTATAATTTGGCCACTAATTTACACCATTGCAAACATACATGATTTTGTGTTATAAATTTTGTAGATGGGCTAATTTTCCATGCTTTTTCCGCAAAAAAGATTTGCCAATTTCCATTTTTTCTAAACTTATTTCACCCAAATTCTATAGAATAAAATTATTTTATCTTTAAAATATCCCAATTTTTATAGAAACTATATAAAATCTTTAGAAATTTTAATATTTTCACAAAAATATCACAAAACATTTTATAGTTTACATATTAAGGACTACAAAGACTTCTCATGGTTTCTACATTTTGATATGAGTTTCCATCCTTAAAATCATCCCTAATTGAAAATTATTAAATCCTAAGAACTACAGGATTAACTCTTCTCGATCAATTCTTGAGAGTTTTCTTGAGAGTTTCTTTTATAAATGTCAGTTAAGACAATCTCCTCTTCTAGACAAAGAGGAATAGGGTAGCAATCATTACTTAAAATAATAGCTTGATTAGTTGCAATTCTAGCATTAAAACATGCTATCATGAGGATACTACCTTAATTTTTCATATTGTAGATATCTTGCTCTAATTCTTTGTATAGACAATTCTTATATAAATTGTTTTTTTATAAAAATTAGAGTTAATAGGTGAGAAATGACATATTTCTATACAAATCTTTGTAGCTTTAATATCATATATATCCGTCTATGTGTATTGATTGAGAGAATCTTTATTTTGAAACCGAATGTTAGGAGAAATGTTCATTTTTATTTAACATGCTATGTCTCCAATCCCTCTATGGAGGAATTCTTGTTCCATGTGGACCACAAAATAAAACCTTTGATATTAGGGACCTTACATTCATCATGCTCCCAAGTTTTAACCAAGAGAATAATGTCAATGTCACTCAAGATCCAACTTAGAATAGGCCCTTTGCTCCATGAAAAACCATGACAGTTCTAGAAGAGGATCTAAAGTGTCCCGAATAGCTATTTATTGTTGTTTTTTTCTCTCTAGATCTCTAATAATATCTTTTTGGTTTCTAATTATAGTCCATTTTCCTTGCTTTATAGCTTCCTTTACTTTTTGAGCCTCCTTCTCTAATTTAATTTGATCTTATGAAATGATGTCTTCATTTATAAATATTCCAGAACCTTTTAAGCTCAATGTTTTATAAATAATGCCATATTTTTTTATATATATGTATTTTTTTTAATATGCTACATCTTTTATATTTTTACAATACCTAAGTTACGAAACTAAAACTTATTTTTTATTATTATTGTTGTTTATCAACACGTTATGGATCTTTATGATCAAACTCAAGTACTTATTGTACTCAATGTTAGAAGAAAGAGTATGTTGATCCAAAAGAGAAACAACAGTAGAAGGGGGACAAGCGACAAGATTAGTTGAGTCAACTTAACTAAGTGAGAAAAATCTCAAGATTCTAAGAAATCTAAAGAAATATGTGTAAAAATAAAATTGACAGGTGCTCAATAAAAACTAGGTTCGTGCATGTGTCAAAAACTTAGAAAAATATTATAAAATAAAAGAAAACAAAAAGGATGGGATGCCATTTGGAGGTGGATGTGAAATCTTTGGAAATTGCATGACACAACAGAATACTCACGTAAATCGCGTAGCCCTAAAACCTGTAGTAAGTCACTTGATTAAGTTCTTGGATGTGGATTCATCTCGGGGCTGACAGAGTGGGCATACTTAGCTTCTTTAATCTACGATTGCGAGGAACGACCTACTTAACTTGTATTTTCTTTAGAAATATTTAGTTACAGTTTTTTCTTCTATGTTCCTATTTTATTATGGATATTTTATTGTTGATCAGAGTTGCAAATTGTTTCAGAAATTAAATGATTTCTCGTATTTTATATTTTTTTTTATGTGATTGTTTATGTTAAGTATCAGACACGGATGAATAAACGAATTCCTAGATTAGAATGATGGAATTGTTTCCATGTAATTTCTAGAGTCTAAGTGTTGAAAAACTCTATGTAAATTTAATTGTAGACACTACGGTTAAGACTTTAAATAGTATTGCTAATACGGTAGTGAAAATCTAGTGGATACAAGAAGCTAAGTCTTCTTGTTGAATAAAATGTCAAATAAATACTAAGAGTAATTACAACCGATGTAATAAAGGTTGAAAATATACGGTCAACTCTTATAAATTAGGCCTTCCAAGGTCTGTAGAAATTATTAAACAGGAATGAAAACAATCGAGATAAGTTCAAGAAATAATTACAAGTAGTTCTTGGAACAATTCAGAACAACTAATTAAAGGAAAGAAGAATTTTATGTTAATCTAATCTGGTAAGAAAATAATGAACATGGTTAAAATATAATATTTACCAAGAATCAATTCTATTAACCTATGATGGTAAAACCCATTGAAAAATAAATAGGGGTGGAATCACGAAGGTGGGTTACACTTTCGTGACAATCTGGTCTCCAAAATTTCGGAAAACCAACTTTCGGCCGAACTACATATATTTTTCGACCGAAACATATATTTTTCGGCCGAACTATTGCTCGGCCGAAAAAAAAAACGTCAAATCGAACGGACCCATAACCGAGCCCTCGATTTGCGTGAAGAAATTTGGTCGGCTAGATATTTTTTTTTCCGTCAACTGTTTTTCGGTCGAACATTCTTTCGGTCGAAAGATTATTTGGCCGAACAATCTTTCGGCCAAAAAATAGTTCGACCAAAAGTTGGTTTATATAATTGCCACAAATCGATTATCATTGTTTGGAAATTTTTTTGTTTGCATTGGCTCTGAGTCGAGGGCTGTTGGCATTGGCTCTGTGGTCGTGGGAGCTGTGGACGCCAAGGACGCCAAGGTCGTGGGAGCTGTGGACGCCGAGGACGCCGAGGTCGTGGGAGTTGTGGACGCCGAGGACGTCGAGGAATTTCGAGGTAATCCGATTTACAGTTTTACAGTTTTAATATGCAGTATTCGGTATTCCGATTTACAGTTTTAATATGCAGTTCTGTATTCCGATTTACAGTTTTATAGTTTTAATAGTATTCGGTATTCGGTATTCGGTATTCGAATTCGAATATATGGAGTATTCGGTATTCGAATTCGAATTGGAATTAGTATGCAGTATTACAGTTTGTAATTAGTATGCAGTATTACAGTAATTAGTATGCAGTATTACAGTTTGTAATTAATTGGAATTCGAATTGGAATTAGTATGCAGTATGCAGTATTACAGTTTTACAGTTTTAATATGCAGTATTCGGTATTCAGTATTCGACTTCGAATATATGCAGTATTCGGTATTCGAATTCGAATTGGAATTAGTATGTAGTATTCGGTATTCGGTATTCGGTATTCGAATTTACAGTTTTACAGTTACAGTTTTAATATGTTACAGTTGCATGTTAATATGCAGTTCGGTATTCCGATGCAGTTAATATATTAACAGTTTATCTGCCTACGTTAATATAGTTAATATTAACAGTTTTAATATGTTAATATATTAAAACTTTAGTATTTAGTATTGCAGTATTACAGTAATTAACAGTTTTAATATGTTAATATATTAACAGTTTATAGTAATTAGTATTGCAGTAATTAGTATGCAGTATTACAGTTTGTAAT
>JZKD02S1606557.1:243486-267341 GCA_000966675.3 Picea glauca
CTTCCCATTTCGATTCTGGAATGGCATGTGGTTGAAGTAATCCCGCCGGGTGTCTATGTTCAGCCTTTACCTGCTGACACTCTAGACATTTAGCCACAAAGTTGACTATGTTAGCCTTCATTCCCCTCTAGAAGAATAAGGGTTTAAGGTCTGCCCTCATCTTCGTGACTCCTGGGTGAGCCATGTAAACTGATCTATGAGCCTCGCTTAGGATCAACATCCTCAACTCGTCGTTTGGCGGTACGTAAATACGACTTCTAAACCTCAATAACCCATCGCTATCAAATGAAAATCCCTCGTATCGTGGTACCATCATTGTGTTTTGTCCGATAATACCCTCGACCTCTTTGTACCATTCATCATTGCATTGTAAAGTGAGAATATTCTCTCGTATATTCGTCTGAAGAGGCAACACCGAAAAGATGTGCGACCTCTGACTCAAAGCATCTACCACTCGGTTCACCGTTCCCTTTATGTAAGTAATCTCAAAGTCGTACTCGCTAAGAAATTCCGACCAACGCCGTTGTCACGCATTCAGGTCTCTTTGCGTAAAAATGTGTTGTAGACGACAATGATCAATCCTTAGTTCAAATTTTCATCCAACAAGGTAGTTTCTCCAAACCTTCAAGGCATAAACGATGGCTAATAACTCTAAATCATGCATCGCGTAGTTCTCCTCATGCCTTTTCAATTTCCTCGAAATGTAAGCAATCACTCGTTCTTCTTGCATCAAGACTCCGCCTAAACCTTCCTTGGATGCGTCAGTGCATACCAAGAAGTCCTCGTCCATGTCAGAGACCTTTCGTATCGGCGCTATTGTCAACAACTCTTTAAGCCTTCGAAATGCTTCCGCACATTTCTCGGTCCAAACAAACTTCTTTTTTTTCTTCTGCAATTCTGTGATCGGATTTGCTATCTTCGAAAATCCCTCGACAAACCGTTGATAGTATCCTGCTAAACCCATAAAACTATGCACTTCTGTGACATTCGTCGACACAGGCCATTCCATAATAGCCTCAACCTTGGTTGGATCCATGGCGATACCTTCGCCGGAGATGACATGCCCTAAGTAGTGAATCCTCGATTGATAAAAAGAGGATTTGGACAAATTCCCATACAATTTGTGCTCTCGTAGACATGTAGTACCAAGCGCAAGTGTTCTTCATTCTCCTCCATCGTTCGAGAGTATATAAAGATATCGTCAATGAATACTTGGACGAACTTGTCCAAGTACTTGCGGAACACCCCGTTCATCAAACTCATGAATACCCCTGGGGCGTTTGTCAGTCCAAACGGTAAAACAATAAACTTGTAATGTCCAAATATCGTCTTAAAAGCGGTCTTAGGGACGTCATCCTCCTTGATCCGTAACTAGTGATACCTTGATCGCAAATCGATCTTGGAGAACATCGTCGCACCCTTCATTTGATCGAACAGATCATCAATTATTGGTAAGGGATACTGATTCTTGATCGTAGCCTTGTTTAGTTGACGGTAGTCAATGCAAAGCCTCCATGATCCGTCCTTCTTTCATATGAAAATAACTGGTGCACCCCACGATGACACACTAGGGCATATCAGTCCCAGGTCCAACAACTCCTTCAGTTGCATTTTCAGCTCTTGCAACTACAGGGTCAACATCCGATAATGCATTCTTGCTATCGGTTCAGTCCCCGGTTTTAGGTCTATGGTAAACTCCAGTTCTCTTTCCGACGGCATCCCAGGAAACTCCTCTGGAAATATGTCTGCAAACTCCTTCACCACCGAAAGGTGTTCTAGACCTTCCTCTACTCCCTTTTCATTTAGCGTGAGGATCGCATAAAGCTTTCACCCCTTGTGCATGCTCTTCTGTAACTGTATGGAAGAGACGAACCTCATGGATACTCCTGGGTTCCGTCCTACAATCACACGTATCTTTCCTTCATCATCGACCAAGCTCAACCATTCCATCTTACAGTTGAGTATCGCCTCATGCGATTCCAACCAATCCATACCAATCACAACTTCATAAGATCCTAAGATCGTGATGTACAAGTTGACCCTCGTGACAAATTCTCCCAGGTTAAGGACACAGCCCGTAACCTTTCCTCCAAGCCTCTGTTTGGCTCCTGAATCCATCTCTATGAAGCTAAACTTGTCATGTTTGACTGCCTTTACCTTAATCCTTTTTAGTGTTGCACCAGAAATGAAACTCTCAACAGCACCTGGGTCTATCAAAATACTAAGGGGCTGGTCAGCGAAAGTACCTATCGTCTCGAGCACAGTCGACTGGTGCTCTGTCTGGCAGTTATTCACCACCGCATGAATCTGATGGGCCTTTCCCATATCTCCCACGGTAGTGGGTCCAGCTGATCTTGACACTCTGGTCCTCTCCACAGGACAGTCACGCTAGTAGTATGGCTCCCCACACGTCCAACACCCCTTCTTCGGCCTAGTAGTTCTAGTACCCGAAGTAGAAGATGATGGCCCACTAGCCTGGAACCCTGGTCTTTTCTGCTGAAAAGGCCTAAATTGTTGTTGTGGCAGGTGGTGCTGCTACTAGTGTTGTGGTCCTCGATAAGGTGTCTTCTTCTGAGGTGACGGTCGTCGGGGTGTAGTGGAAGTGGATCCCCTCTAGAAGCCACGATATCCCGTCATATGTCTCGCAGGTGTCTGATGCTGCGGTGTTCCAGATGAACCCTGCCTGGCTGGTCTCGCTAGAGTCCTGGTCTGACCCCCATTGATAAGTTCCTCCTCTCTTATGAGGGCCTTTTGGATAGTGTCGTGCGAGGTTTGACGCATCAATATCCTAACCTTTGCACGCAGTTTGTCGTTAAGGCCAAGCACAAACCTGTTGATCTTGAGCTTCTCAGTGTTAAGGTGCGGAGCATACCGGAGCAGCTCCATAAAACGTGCCTCGTACTCAGGCACCGTATGACCTCCCTGTTGTAATACGTTGAACTCATTGAGATGACGCTCAATGAATTCCTCTGAAAGGTACCTCTCTTGGAACCGTTCCTCGAACAGTTCCCATGACACGTCTTCAACGGCCATGTTCAGTTGCGGCAGGAGCGTCTTCCACCATAGAAGAGCGCTCCCCTTCAGTTGAAAGACCACCATGCGGACCTTCATGTTGGAGGTATAATCGTGAAGTGTGAAGCACATCACCATATTCTCCAACCATGCCTCGGTGGTGGCACCATCCGGGGCACCAAACAACTCGAGAAATTTAACCTTCTCGAGTTCACGGTGAATGCTACCTGTAATGTCCGATGCGCCCGGCGGAACCTCAGTGGGTGTTGGTGCCCTGGCCTCGTCTCGGTCCAATCGGTTGATCAGTTCCTCAGACATGTGCTGAAAAGAGTTCATCATCCCAACAACATCGCCAACTGCTATCTTCTCCTGTCCGAGAACCTGCTCGCCTCCCTGGGGGTTACACCCCTCAGGCGTGGATGCTACTGGACGCACAATCAACCTTAGCACCTCGTCACTTGCCTCCGTAGCATTCTCAAACCATGATTACCTGCACGCACACAATCAACCCGATCAACAACAGTATAATCAAATCTAATCATGTCAATGAAAGCCATAGCGAATCCCAAGTCATGGGTTGAACCTGCTCTGATACCACATGTAACGTCCTCCTCGTTTCGTTGAAAATCCTTTTATAACAAGTGAAAAAAAAAATTGTTACAGGTGTGTGCGCATGTGTAAAAAGGAAATAAATACATTCGACTCTACGTTGTCGCCCGATGACAAATAAGATGCCCACAGAAGTTTATCAACGCCCACAGCAATGAAAAACGCCCACGGAAAGGGTAAAAACGCCCACTTTAATACAAAAATGCCCACAAAAGTTTATCAATGCCCATAGCAATGAAAAACACCCACGGCAAAGGTAAAAACGCCCACTTCAATACAAAAACACCCACATAAGTTTATAAACGCCCACAACAATGAAAAACGCCCACGACAATATATAAAATGCCCACAGTCAAATAAAAATGCCCCCATTTATATAAAAACGCCCACTGTAGAGTATAACGCCCACAGTGAAATAAAATGCCCATGGTAATATATAAAATTCCCATAGTCAATTAAACACACAGCCATAAAATCTCTTTTTCCAACCAACCTGCAACATCAGAGTAAGAAGAAATATTCTATAACTGTAACACAATTTCGTCGTCTGCCTCCGCAGCATTCTCAAATCATGATTACCTGCACGCACACAATCAACCCGATCAACAACAGTATAATCAAATCTAATCATGTCAATGAAATCCATAGCGAATCTCAAGTCATGGGTTGAACCTGCTCTGATACCACATGTAACGTCCTCCTCGTTTCGTTGAAAATCCTTTTATAACAAATGAATTTTTTTTTTTGTTACAGGTGTGTGCGCGTGTGTACAAAGGAAATAAATACATTCGACTCTACGTTGTCGCCCGATGACAAATAAGACGCAACCATGATGAACACAACAAGATGACATAAGACGCTCAACAAGTGACTAGATGCATTAACGATGATCGATTATCGACAATAAGTAAAACTGACTACCCCTCCATCCTACCCTGCAATGGTTAGGACCTCCAAGACACATAAGAAACGCTCAACCCCAGGTTCCCATCAATTTTAACCATTTAAGGTCTCAGGGATGGCGACTGTTCTGAGGAACATGGAGGTGTCTATATCCCGCCCGACATCATCAATACCAAAAAAATGCTAAATCTACCACATCAATGATTAACTAAGATTCGTTCTATCAACCACATTTCATTTAACCAAGGGTGAGAGTACTTCTCACTATTAACCATCATACATTAACTTTAATTAACCATGCAGTAATAATATAGCTCTAAATCAATCCATCATCATCAATATTTATTGGTGCATTAAAACATTCACTCTCTGTACATGGTGCAAGGGTTGTTAATCCAATAATCATTGATAAATCTATAATGCAAGAAAAACATTGGGATCCATCATTCATTATTACATAAATTCTTATTGCGCACAAGTCTAAAATCTAAAACTCAAATTGTGACGAGAAGTCTAATTGCACAATAGTACGATAATCATCATTCACCCATCTAGAATATGGGAATACAAGCACCTTACTTAACAACAAGGTAATCACACATCTGACCACCTGCAATGTTAACAAGGCAACCCACCCCTGAACGTATTTACTGCCAACTCCATAATGGTAACCAAATATATAAGCATTACTTAAACTTAAAATCATTACGACACTACCACTGTCTTTTCTTTGAGATATCATCTAAATTAATAAAATATCCTAATGATATATAATGATAATGATATATTTTTCATAAGAATTACTTAAATCTAAAATCGTTATGACACAACCTCTCTCTTTTCTTATGAGATATCATTTAAATTAATAAAATATCCTAATAACATAATAATGATATATTTTTCATAGATATTTATTCGATATCAAATTATAATAGTTTTGCATTCTAGCTCAATAAGATAATCTGAATATTGGAAGTGGAGTTTACATCAGTATTGAAAGATAACATAATTTAGGCTTTGGTATTTTTGTGGATATGCAAAGTTTTGAATATATATATATATATATATATATATAAGTTGCCATTTAAAGAAAAAGATTGCCATAAAGTTTTATGAAGATTCTTTTATTTTAAATTAATTTATAGAGCCTTTATTCATAGTTGTTCTTTTCCTAACTTAGAATTAGAAAAGAAATTTACTTAAACCAATTTATCATGCTTTATTTTATTGTTCATTACCTCGAATCCTCGAGCTTCTGTGATGCAAAAACTAGTCATCTTAATGCACAGACTAAAATTCAAACCTCGATTCAAATGCTTCGATTTGAAGGACTGAAATTCAAAGGACACCCTATTAGATATTTTAGATTAGTATAAGCTTCGACCATATGGTTAAACTCATGATTTGAATTGCTTTATGTTATGACCTTTGATACTCTATCGTTTAAGAGATCACTAAAATGCAAAGTACCAAAAAGGAGAAACCTTTACATCCGAAAGAAAATAGATATACTAAAATAGTTTTATTCTGACTTAAAATGTTAACTGTACAATACATAACCGAACAACAGTCAATTAAGCATAAGGATTTAAACAACAGTCAACCAGATTTAAACAATAGTCAATGAAGCATAACAATAGCATAAGGATTTAACAGCAGTCAGCCGGATTTAAACGTTCAGTCAATGAAAAAAACGCCCACGACAAAGGTAAAAACACCCACTTCAATACAAAAATGCCCACATAAGTTTATCAACGCCCACAGCAATGAAAAACGCCCACGGAAAGGGTAAAAACGCCCACTTTAATACAAAAATGCCCACAAAAGTTTATCAATGCCCATAGCAATGAAAAACACCCACGGCAAAGGTAAAAACGCCCACTTCAATACAAAAACACCCACATAAGTTTATAAACGCCCACAACAATGAAAAACGCCCACGACAATATATAAAATGCCCACAGTCAAATAAAAATGCCCCCATTTATATAAAAATGCCCACTGTAGAGTATAACGCCCACAGTGAAATAAAATGCCCACGGTAATATATAAAATTCCCACAGTCAATTAAACACACAGCCATAAAATCTCTTTTTCCAACCAACCTGCAACATCAGAGTAAGAAGAAATATTCTATAACTGTAACACAATTTCAATCACCGAAGAACAAGGCAAGAAAGACAATCAATCCAATGAGAACCCAAGCAGATTGAAGTTAAGTATTTTTCATCTCATAATGCCAATACAAAAATTTTGATAACAATAAGAGAGGCTAAGGTCCTAATACCTTCTAGCATGCAAATGAAAAACATATCGTTGCCTTAACTCCTGCCTCGAATGATGACCCCGTGCTCCGTGTTGCTCCTGCTCCGCGCCGCTCCTGCTCGCCGACTGTCGAGACTACACCAGTACCTCCCAGCCAATCAATAGGGGTACTCTGCTTCCCCCTTAGCCCCTTGAGCCGCAAAGGGGCCACACACAATCCAGTCGGTTCGTCTAGCTTCCCAGCTCACCTCGCAAGGCCGAGCTACCACTCCTATCCAAGCTAGAAAATCCCAACTCTCCACAAGTAATCACTCAAGTCAAAAATCCGACAGTGTAACGTTATGCTAACAGTCGATCCCCCTTGTTCCTCATCTTCCCTTTCTTTTATAGATTTTTTTTTTTAACCTCAAACTTTCCCTAAATCACAACTAATTTAAGTTTCAATAAAAATAATTCTAATTATTCTCCATCGCACTAGTGTCATCCATCCCCCTCTTTTCTCCATTAATTATTTTCTTTAAATTTATTAATTGCCTCAATTCCCTCACCCACCTAGAATTGCTCCTAAATTTACTCCTAGGTGTTCCTAGATCCCCTTACATGTTTTAAATACTTTCCCCAAAAATGATGTTGCTAAATTAGCTCAAATTAGAAGGTTCTTAATTATTGATTCCTTACTATGTTGACCTCGCTTTTTACCATAAGTTCCCCACTTTTCTTTATTGTGTTTCCTCCATTACTTAGTTTCCCAATTCTTACTATTCCCTTCTTTCCTCTTTTCATTAGAGCCAAAATGACAGTTGCGCTATGTACTCTTTTCCATTTATTATTAATTTAAAATCTTTTTAAACTTCCACAAGTTAAATAATTTATTTCCTCTTTACAATTTAAAACCATGGATTTTAATTAAATTATTCCTCTCTTCGTTTTACCCACTAAATTTAAGAAGACTAAAATTATTACTTAAGTGAGTTTTAGTTTATATCTTTATTTTATTTATTTATTTTTTTTTTTTAGGGTCTTTTTCTTAAGGTTAAATAAAATTTTACCCTAGAGAAGTTTTAGACTTAGGTTTAGATTCTGAACTGGGCGACAATTATTTAGGGAATTCATTGTAAGAATTTCTTAAGGCGTTAATGTCTTAGGGCCATCTAGGTTTGTTTCTTCATCATCATCAATGCGACGTTCCCTTCAGGACGCACTACGTGCTCCAAGGGTGCCACTTGCCTCGTTCGTTTCTTTTGCACGACGTGCCCTTTAGGATGCACCATGTGCTCCAAGGGTGCCACTCGCCAACTTGTGTTTCTTTTGCGTGACGTTCCCTTCAGGATGCACCATGTGCCCCAAGGGTACTACTCGCCAACTTGTGTTTCTTTTGCACGACATGCCCTTCAGGATGCACCACGTGCTCCAAGGGTGCCACTCGCCAACTTGACTGATTGGTAGACATCTATAACCCCTGGAGTCAGCACTCCGCCAGGTGAACTTGTGGGAGACTAAGGGCTCTAAGGAATAAGGCCCCCTCCTTATTGCGTGCCCCTTAGAATCATCGTGAGCGACTGTCGCAGTCTGCCCTCACGGCATCGTGGATCCTCTGGAACTAGGTAATCGTTAACCTATAGTTCGAGCCACGGCGTGAGTGCTAGTAGGCTGTGGCAGGGCTGTTGTCCACACCTCTCCCTCAACCTCTCTGGGAATCATGAACAATCGTGTCAGAACATGTCAACATCATATCATCAAATCAATGAAATATCATAGTAAATAAATCAACCCAAATAGCACACTCCTTGACTCAATCCGGATTCCAAGGGGGTTCCACTGATGCCTCTGCATCCTCAAGGTCCAAAACCCTGTACACTCAATAAAACTAAGTCAAAATCACATGTCTATGTCAAAGCAGTAAAACATCATATCATCTATCATAACGCATCATAATCAAGGATAAATGTTTTAACATCATAAAAGTCCTGATCACTTGCAAGCAAGTGTCCTCAAAGAATAAGTTTTCTCAGTGCGCCAAACCAGGATGTTACATGTTCCATTTCTTGGAACATTTCTAGTCCAATCATTATTCAATTAACCAGATTATCCCAACTAATCAGAGTCATATATTTCCTTCCATAGAAAACTTCAAAGGGGCTCATTTTTGTTTGACAACGCAAGTATTCCAACAGAGGACGAACACCTTCAGTAACCACTCACACAACCAAATCAAAGATCAAAACACAGATGTTTTGATGTGGTAAAACCCCTAGAGGGAAACATCCATGTCCCCAGCCAATGCAACCACTTGGAGCTGTTTATTAATGCAAAAGAAAAATATTACAGAGAGATTTTACAAGAGATTTTCTCACAACCGATCATCGAAAAATGACCCTCCATTCTCTTTCAATAAAGATCATGGACCAATTGAGTGTTAAGCCATAGATCAATGGTTGTTAAGATCGAGGAGAATATGAACCATCAGATCACTCTATGTCGAGAACATATCATGACCATCGTATTTCCTAACTACAAATGCATACGAATGCGTACTAAAGAAACACACTAAGAAACAAACTTTTACCTAACGAAACATTAGACCAAGTAGATCTTAAATAACTCCTAAGTGTGTAAATATCCTAATATCCCCCCTTAAGAACAACTTGGGAAAGGATTGAACGATTTGCAATAGTGACACAATAGGAGAAGGAAGGAGGAACTAGAGCCTATCCCCCCTTGATGAAAACTTCCTGAACTCTTAACATAGATATAATTTTAGAAAAATTCACTTCTATAAGAGACTTTCTAAAAATGTCTGCAACTTGATATTCTATAGGGGAAAAGAGAACTTCAATAACTTAATCATGAGTGAGCTTTCTGAGGAAGTGCATGTGTAGATCGATGTGTTTGTTGCGTTGATGTTGAACTGGGTCTTTGGCAAACTTGGTGGTACTATGATTCTCAAACCAAAGGTTGGTCAAATGTTGTTGTTGGAATCCAAACTATGAAAGAATCTGTCGAAGCCATAAGGATTCCTAAATTCCATTTATCGTTTCTCAGTACACTTCTTCTGCTAAAGAAAGTGCAATAGTCTATTGTTTCTTAGAGGCCCAAGTGACAGGTCCTGAACCAAGGCTGAAAACATAACCTACAGTAGACTTTCGAACATTAGGGTCACCAGACCAATATGAATCAGTGAAACCAACCAATAAAGGATCCCCCCATGAACTATAATGTATTTTGAATTGAATTGTACTACGAAGATATCCAAGTATTATTTTAGCTACTTTCCAATGGCTTTCATGGGGTTTTTTTATATACCGGGAAAAAATACCAACAACAAAGGAAGTATCAGGGAAGGTACGAGTCAACTATAAGAGGCTACTCACTAAATGACAGTACAAGGTGGTATCAACATCGAGAGAAGTACAGGTGGAAACAAGCTTAACTCTAGAATGGAAGGGATAAGGGGATGGTTTACAATCATCCATGGGAAAGTGATGAAGAAGGTCACAAGCATACTTAGATTGGGAAAGAAAAATTCCTTCATTTGTTTGCAAAACTTGGAGGCCAATGAAATAATGTAAAAGGATTAAGTCTTCCATTTCAAACTTCTTCTTAAGGCTAGTTTTCACATGGTTTAAAAGTTTTGAGTCACTACCAGTAAGGATAAGGTCATCAACATAAAGGACAAGGATTATAAGATCAATTCATACTTTCTTGTTATATACATTAGGATCATAATGACATCTATTGAATCTAGTGGCCATACAAAACATGTCCATTTTCATATACCAAGCTCAGGATTTTTCTTAAAACCATAAAGAGATTTCTTAAGGAGAAAAAAAGGCTAGAATCATTCTAGACATAGATAGGAGGTTGTTCCATGTATATTTATTCTTTCAAATATCCATTCAAGAATGCATATTTAACATCCATTTGATGGACCTCCCATTTATGTGAGGTAGCAAGGGAAAGAACAAGGTGGATGGAATTTGTTTTGGCTACGGAAAAGGTTTAATTATAGTCAATTCCTTCAACTTGGGAAAATCATTTGGAAACTAATTGAGCCTTGTTTCTTTAAACACTTCCATATGATGCATGCTTAGTTTTTTAGACCCATTTTCATGTGACAAGTTTTCTTCCTTTTGGAAGAGGTACATGATCCCAAGTATCGGTTTCCATTAAAGAAGGATATTATTCATTCATTGTTGTATCCTAATATGGATGCCCTAAAGCTTCTGCAAATGTATCTGGATCATGACTCACTAAAACTTGAGCCAAAAGAGATGAGGCATGTTGGAACTGTGAACGTGTTTGATGATTATCTGAAGGATCACCAACAAGATCACCAACAACTTCGTATGTTCAACAAACCCATCTAGGAAGCGGTGCATCTTGAGTTGGTGTTGGTTTAGGTTCAAACGACTCATCTAGAGGAAGGTGAGGAGGCGGAGGTGGATTTGCATCCTCACTGTCATCATCTAAAAAATAAACTAGAACAGAATATGGAACACACGCCGAAGATAGCTCACAAGACGAAGAAGGCACAAACGCCGAATTAGGATTGCAGGCCAAAGAAGGAACAAACATTGAATTAGGCTCATGGGACAATATATTTTCATCAAATTTAACATCTCTTCTAATAATAATTTTGTCAAAAAGTGGTTGAAGAAGTCTATAACCTTTGACATCTTCATAATAACCAACAAATATATACTTCTCACTTTTAGGTTGCAATGCTTTCCTTTTCTCATCAGGAATGTGAGGCCATGCTATACTACCAAATACATGGAAGTGAATTACATCTGGTTTAATTTTAGTCCAAGATTCTTCCGGTGTTATATTTTTAAGAGCCATTGTTGGAGTGTGATTTTCTATTTAATTTTCACATATGATGGCTTTCACCCAATACTTTAGACTTAGTCCCTTAGATTGGATCATACAATTAGCCATTTCTTTTAATTGGTGTTTCTTTCTCTTAGCAACACAATTTTGTTGTGGTGTATATGAAACAATGTGTTTCATTTGGATACCTTGTGTAATGCAATAACTTGTAAAATTATTGTTCACATATATGCCTGTATTATATGTTCTTAACCTTTGAATTTGATATCCATATTTATTTTCTACAAGGGCCTTGTAGTACAAAAAATTGTCAAAAGATATGCTCTTAAGTTTTAAGAAGTAAACACAAGTACGTCTGGAAAAATCATCAATCAAAGTTAAGAAATACTTGCACCCATAAAAAGACGGAGAAGAACGTGGACCACAAAACTCACTGTGAACAAGTTCCAAAGGGCATGAGGCATGCCAAGAGGCATTTTTGTCAAAATTTTCCCAATGATGTTTGTTGAGAACAAAACCGACACAAAAGACATCTTTGCATGAAACAAGAGGAGGATCAATCATCATCTATTGATTACATAGTTGGTGCAATAAGCGATAGTTTAGATGACCAAACCGCTCATGCCAAAGTTTTCTCAAGTCATCGCTATGAGAAACAAAAATTTATGAAAAAGAAGATGAGACAAAGTTGTCAAACTTGTACAACCTGGTAATATCATTAGCAATTCCAATTGCAAGAACATCCATAGGATCTTTTAGATCCTTGATTACAACTTGGTGATGTGAAAACTCTATGGTTTTACCGTCACTTGAATGAGTGACTTCATATATTGGTAGAAGGTTACAAGAAATGCTTGGAACACATTTAATACATCATTGAAATGACCATTTTCTACTTGAACTATTCCATATCCTTCAACATTAAGAGATCTATCATCAACAACAAATATTTTCTTGGTGTTATATTAATTTAGAGAAGAAATGATGTCTTTATCCTTAGGCATATGATAAGATGCTCCAGAATCAATAAGCCACTCATCAAAAGAAGAAGTAAAAGTTGTATTGAAGGAGAAACCAAAAGAAGAAAGTCCATGTCCATGAGAAGAAGAATAAGTAGTAGAATCAATATTGATGTTGTTCTTCTTCATCGTTGCTTCAAAATATGTCATCTTCTTGAAACATTTGGACTCATCATGACCATGTTTACACAAAAGTTGCAATGTTTGTTAGTCTTCTTATTTTTATATTTTTCTCCTTTGTCACCATTAGAAGCGGAAGTTGTTTGAGTGGTTTTGGGACCCTTATGTTGCTTGATTTGTGGTGAGGATGTTGCTTCTTGGGATTCTTGGGTTTATATTTATGATGGACGACTAAGGATTTTTTGGAGGTACCTACAATGTTGATCACTCCAAGTTGTACAAGCTTATATTTCTCTCTAATCAAAGCATCACAAAAGGACTCAATAGTGGGTTTTTGATAAGTTGTCCCTAGAGTCTCTTTCATGGCATAAAAGGTAGATACAAACACATAATATGCACTACCTAGCTTAGAGAGAATAAGATAGATGTAATGCTCTTCATCCATATTTATCTTACATTCTTCACATAAAATTTTGATTGTTTTAAACTTAGATAGATAGTATTCAATGCAATAAAAATCACTTGGAATTAAATTTAGTACTTGATATTCTTACTGTTGTGCTCAAAAAATATTGGGTTTACCAAACACAGATTCAAAATTTTTCCAAGCTTCATTGGGTTTATCAATTTGTTGAAGGTGGAACTTTAAATCAAGAGACATGGCCATTTTGATTAGTCCACATTCTTCTTCATTCATATTAGCTCTTTTGACTTTCGTATCATCATCAGTAGGTTATGTTTCATTTCCGAAGGTATTACAGTACAAGCCTTTACTTCTTAATAAATCCTCCATATGGGATTTCCATTGGACGTAGTTGGTACTGGTAAGAAAAATATTACTTCAAGAAGACATATTAAATATGTAGATAATATCGATTTGAACACTGAAATTGATGGTTTGGATGGAAAGATCTCGAAAAATTAGGCGGTTTCAAAAACAATGGCACTGAAAATGGACTTCACATGTGAAAGTTATACCCTTTTAAAAAAAATCACAAACGGTAACAAAACGACCACATGATGGTATAAGTTTCTTTATGAAGCGACCCATTTTTATAAAAACAAGTGGGTTTCACTTTTACAATGAAGTTATTTTATAAAAGAAAAGTTGCAAGCAAAATAAAAAAACTCTAAAATATTAAAGCTACTTATATTAATTCAATTTTCTATTTGAAGTGAAATACACTTTACAATGGAGCATGAACTTTTTCAAAAAAAAGTAACAAAAGAGAGACTTGAACTCAAGACATCTTACTCAATAAACAAAATTTTAACCAAATGGGATAGAAAAACATATTGTATTGTTTAGAAAGAGGGTCGTTGTTGTTGTTATTGTTGTTATTGAAGATGGACTTGGAGAGCATGCTAAAAAAATATTTTCACACAAGAAAACAAATTTTCTTCTCGATGACAACAAAGGTTAAATCTTGGGTAGCTTCCCCGAAAAATACACCTTTTCCTATCTATTTTTTATTTTATGAGATCGCATAGGGCATGGACAAAACATCATATGCAGATCTAAAATAGTAGAAACCTAAAAAAAACAATATAAAACCAAAATAAAACCAAAATAATACTCTGCGAAAACTTTAAAAAGAGTGTATTTAGGATTTATACCTTTGGATCTAGCTAAAATGGCCATATCTTGGGAAAACATAAACCTTTTCGATAGAAATGAAAAGCATTCCTAAATGAAACGAGCACTTTGGATGTAATGGAACATTCCTCGCAGCCCAAAAATGTATGGAAATGGTAGAAAACGAAGATGAGGCAACACAGATTTACGATCTTGATCTACAACGTGAGTGGGTATTCAAACAGGCTCTAATACCATGTTCGAAAACACAGGGATTTCAATAGAGGACGAATACCTCCAGTAACCACTCACAGAATGATATCAAAGATCAACGCACTGATTTTTTGACATGGAAAAACCCTACGAGGAAAAATCTGTAGCCCCACCCAACGTGGCCACAAAATTTTATTAATTCAAAAGAAAAAGATTACAGAGATATTTTACAAGAGATATTCTCACAATCTATCATTGGCAAATGACCCTCCATGATATTTAAATATAGATCATGGACCAATCGGGTGTTAAGTGGATGAATGGTCATTAAGATTGAGGAGAATATGAACCCTCAGATCACTCTATGTCAGGACCATATCGTGACCGTCAGATTTCCTAAATATAAATACATACTAATGCACACTAAGAAAGACACTTTTACCTAACGACACATTAGACCAAGTAAATATTAACTAACTCCTAAGTGTCTAAATATCCTAACAATTTTTACCGAGGATCGATAACCCTTGCTGTAGGAAAACTCAACTAAGTGTAGGTACTCTTCCCACTTAGTTATTTTTTCTCTTACGTGCATGTGTAACATATTTTCAATAATATGGTTGGTACATTTTTTTCCCATTTGTTTGTGGATGATAACTTGTACTGAAACTCAAATTAGTTTCCAAAGCTATAAACAACATCTTCTAGAAATTCGATGTAAGCTTGGCATCTCTATTCGAAATCACCATTTTAGGAATTCCATACAATCTAATTATCTCTTTCATAAATATTTATGTGATATTAATATCTGTATAGGTAGATTTCATAGGTATGAAATGAGCAGACTTACTCAACTTATCCACTACAACCATAATAGAATCATGTTGTCTTTGAGTTTTAGGCAAAGCTGTAATGAAATCCATATAAATAATTTCCCATTTCCATTCTGGAATAGATAAAGTTTGTACTAATCTTGTTGGATGTTGACGTTCATCTTTCACCTGCTGAGAATCTAAACATTTAGATAAATAATCAACTATTTCATTTTTCATATTAGTCCAATAAAAGTATTTCCTCAAAGTTGTTATCATTTTATGATATCCTCGATGACCAGAAATGGATTTTTATGTAACTCATTTAGAATCACCAAATTTAAATAAATATAATTAGGTACATATGTTATGTTTTTGAACCTTAATATTTCATTTTTGTCAATGTTGTAATCTGTCCCATCCAAATTTCCTTCATTTTTAATCAATTTTTTGTTGTTTTGATGTATTTTGCATCATTTATGCTTGCATATTTAATTCTATCCTCAAGGTCACTTTCTTCTTTACTGATAATAATTTCATATATTGCATTATTTCTCCAACTAAGTGCATCTATGACTTTACTCTCATTCCCTTTGATATGTTGAACTTCAAAATCAAAGTCGCTTAAGCAGATGTTTCACACCACTATTATATGTTAATAATAAGAATTTCCTTTCCAATAAGTAGTGTCACCACATTTTTAGTACATGAATTATATATGTTAACTCCAGGGAATGAGTTATGTAACTTCTTTCATGTTCCTTCAATTTTCTAGATTCGTAACAAACTACATGTCTGTCTTACACAAATACTCCTCCTAATACTTGTAAGTCAAATGTGTGACAGAGAATGTGAAGTGGTGTTCACTTCCAAGGATTGTAAGATAAAGTCTTGCATCTACACAAATTGTAAAATCTTTGTAAGGATGGGCTACTTTAAGTATCGGTGTTGTAGTTAGTAATCCTTTTGGTTTATCGAAACTGTCTTAACATTTCCAAGACCAAATAAATCTCACTCCCTTTTTCTGTAATCATATGTTGGGATAGGAAATTTTAGGAAATCCTTCAATAAACCATTGGTAATAACCTATAATTATCATGGATGATCATATATCTACTACATTCTTAGGTACATTTCATTCCATAATAGCTTTAATATTTTTTGTATCTATTGCAATTCCCTCTTTTGATATTACATGTCCTAGCTACTATATTTTTCTTTGATAAAAGTTTTATTTGTCGAACTTAGCATATAACTTATGCTCCCTTAGAGTTTTTAATACTATTTTCAAGTGTTTTTCATGTTCTTCTTCCATCTTCGAATAGATTAGTATATCATCAATAAATATCAACACAAATTTATCCAAGTATTGGATGAATATATTATTCATTAAACACATAAAAGTTGTTGGTGCATTAGTGATTCCAAAGGAAATTACCAAAAACTCATAATATACGTAACATGTTATAAAATATTTTTTATTAATACATTCATCCTTTATTCTAATGTGGTGATAACCAGAACTTAGGTCCAACTTAGAGAAGATGTTTTCTCCTCCAACCTAGTCAAATAAATCATTAATCCTGGGTAGTGGATTTTTATTTTTAATCATCATTCTATTCAGTTGAGAGCAATCGATGCACAATTATTGAGTTCCATATTTCTTTTTTACGAATAATATTGGTGCTCCCCATGGAAACACACTTACTCTAATGTATTATTTATCCAATAATTCATGTAGCTAGATTTTTAACTCAGTCAATTAAGGGATACCCTTTATATATGGTGCATTCAATACTCCTCTACATCAAGGTAATAAATCGATATAAAATTTTATCTCTCTATTCAAAGGTAACTCAGGTACTTATTCAACAAATAAATCCTCAAATCCTTGAAGGACAAAAAAATATTCTAATCTTGGTTTTCTTTCTTGAGTTAGAAGATTTGTTATTTGAACATAATATATTTTGTAGTCTTTACTAATCCGCTTCCTTAACTATAATCCGCTTCCTTGATGTTCTTTGGGCATATTACGAAATGATCATGGCTTGAAACTTTTCTTTTTCTGATTGAGTTTCCCTTATGTGACATCCTCATATATTTAAAATCGTTATTTTAAAATTGTTTCTTTAAAAACAAATTTCCAGTTATGGAAATTAGTATTTGAATTTGTGAAAGGATGTAATTATTATTTTTTTGAATGTTTGGCAAGAGTTTGACTTTCAAACTGTCCTATCTTGATGGACACATTTATGAGATAGATTTTTTAATAAATTAAATGTTGGAAAAAAACCTAACATCTAGATTAAAAGTAGTTGACTATGATTCCATAAGTGGGGAAAATGTTTGATTTAACTCAGAGTTTATTTTTACAAGTGTCAGAAGTTGAGTTATGTCACTAGAAGCCCCTAAAAAACAAGCATTTGTCAAGATGAAAATTTTCGGAGGGAAATGTATGGAAAAGTATTAGGCAATGAGAAAAGAATTATATACAACATAGTGAGGTAGGACACTCCTCGGGATGTTTTGGATATGACTCTTTGCTATTATGAGTACAAGTGGTGTTAGGAAAATGACTTTTTTGAACTGTACAATGGCTAATGAGTGATGCTCGGTTTTTCCTTATGGATTCATGGTTAGCATAGGCGGTGATCATGACAAGTAATTTGTGGTTTTTTGTTTCTACGATTGGGTGGAATGTGGTTGTTCCATTTGTTTTCTAGCATCATGATTTCAGATATGTATTTTTTATTTATTTATGTTCGATTATTGCAATAACATGTAGCTACATAATTTGATGCATTTTATTTAACCAAATACCTTTATATAGATTATAGATCTGCATGTAACCATAAGATCTGATCCAAATAAATATGTGTTTTATTGTTATGAAGAATTTATATATTAGCATACAACTACAAAATTAGATCTATTCTAATTGTCTATACTGCATTTATACTGAGTCTCAAGTAGTTGCAAAATTTGTATGTATGTTACATAATTTGATTTGTAGAAATGTAGTTATATTAGAGAATCTAATTTGTAGAGATGTAGTTATATTACAAAATCTAAATAGTAATGTTATGAATCATATCCATTAACATAAAATTATGTATTTTTAGTTATAAATCTGAAAAAGGGGAAATCTTAAATAATTATGCATAATTATACAAGTATTAAACTCAATACTTTTCCATATACTATTTTTTCTAGACATCATACAACTCTAGAATATTAGAACGATTTACACATGCAAAGAAAATAATACTTTATAAATTCCAACAGAATGAAATGGACAGGGGTTTTGTTTTTCTATGGTTTAAATACTTAAACCGACCCTGTGAAACAAATGCTAGTGAGTAAGAAGAGCTACAGAATCATAAATATAAGAGCTACAGAATTAAAACTGCTATATATGAAAATTGCATATCAATAATTTTCTTAGTGTTAAGATACACAAATATATATTATGAGAAAAATCACTCAGTATATTCTTTAAATACAAATTTGTCGAATACTCTTTCAGCATATTATTTTTTAAATTATGCACTACAGATTCCTATTCCATATTAGCAAGTCATATTAAAAAAATGTTGTCGGATATTTCGATCTACAAATATATGTGTATATGTGTTATCCTAAAGATTAGAAATAAGCAGAAATGTATTAGAAAGACCTTATACAATCTCCCAAATGTCATGACAAATTTTCAGTATCAGTACATAAAGATAAAAGAACATTGGTATGGAAATCCTAAAGAATAGAAAATCGAAATGTATTTCGGATTTGTGATTTTAGACACGAATAGAGCATTCAAGTCAAACCTTTTTGGATTGAATTTTAAATCTACAAAATAAGCATTCCTAAAGGAAATCGAGTACCTGTTTCGAGTAGAGCTTCATGGAAAATCCATGGCGATACTTGGGTACCTGTAAGACAGGTTCACAAAATTTCTTTAGAGAAAATACCATAGATTAAGTTTAATATAAGAATACGTCATAAAGGAAAGGAAATAAAAAAAATAGAATATTGTCGAACCACTTATATTTATGGGTTGAATTTGTGACATCCACCGAACGTACAAACTTCGTTAATGACAATCGCATATGAATTTGCTTTCTCTGTTGGGTATATTTGTCTCCTTGTATCAACTGGAATGTTGATAAAACGCTTGAGCATGACCTTTTTAACTCCTAGAGGAATATGCAAGTGCGTAGGGAGGAGGTCATCGGGAAAGAACTGATGGGTTCCCTCACACATGAGATACCCATCATTAGTTTTCACTCTACTCTTTGTTTAACATAAAACTTTTATTCTTAAAACAGAAAATAAGTGTAAACAAAGACAAAGGTGCTTTGCTTTTATACCAGACATCTTTTATCCATTTTATACCTCCTTAAAACAAGGATACAGTCACCATAAGTTAACACAATACAGTGTATCTGGGTGAAATCAAATGTATATAGAGAGAACGATAGGAAATAAAGAAAGAAAAATATCTATTTAATATTGTTGAATAAATTTCCTACGTACACAGTATACAAATAATGTATTATAGAGTTCCTTACATAAGGATTGAAATAACAACTGAAGGCATTGGGTAACTTGTAGTAACAACATAATAAGGATGGTGGTTCCTTAAATATGGGAATAGAATTGAAACTAAAACGCATTGTGGGAATGGATACCAATTTATCATTATAATACACATAAAATACTATAAGAAGAATTAGAGTTTAACCTAGTTTTAATCAATGAACAACCATGACACTGGGCATCGAATAATTCCGAGAGCATTGTGTAGAGTCAACTCCTCATCAAAATGAGTTGTAAAAACCCTCAGTAAAGAGAACTCTTGTTATCTCTTAGACGATGGTCTGGTTTGACCCAATAGAGATGAGAGACAAGTCTGTAAATATAAAAGATAGATTACCATCATTCTAGTAATTTCTTTTCTTACAAACTAAGAAAAATGAGATAGTATGATCCATACCCAGAAACTCAAGTAGTAATGGTGATTAGCCATAAACTTCTACAGACTAAACTATTATTTTTCCTTACAACAAACTTTAAACAGAGTTTTATAGATAATGGTGGTTTTCCTTACGAATGAATTCAAACACATGAGAGGTAACAGGCTCGACACCTTTTTACTTATGATTTTTCCACAAATTTTTAACCCTATACATTCCTGGAACGTAATAGAAATATCAATTCTCTTCGTGGACCAGAGAAAAAAAACTACGAGAGAAAAAAATGACAAAATGAATAGGGCAAATTGATGTAGAGCTATATGATTCAAAAACTACGAGAGAAAAAAATGACAAAATGAATAGGGCAAATTGATGTAGAGCTATATGATTCAAGTGGGAATAGACATCGATGCCATCAATGTGTACGTAACCCCGAGAAATGAAATTTTCTTACATCGAGTCATGTGACACAATAGTTGTGGAGCATTTGGATTGGTTGCTTTTCTAGCTCGAAACGATATTACATACTGAAACCATAAATTTAAAACATGTATTTTCCCTCTCAAGCTTACATTTCCCAAGTTAAGAAGTGTTGAAAATTATGTAGACCACTCTTCTAAGAGCATATCTAATTATGTATTAATTATGTATTATCAAGGTAGGATTTGACAGAAAAAAACTTATCCATGTGTGTAATCCTAAACAAAAAAAAAAAATATTATATGGAAATTTGGGTTTGTTACATATGGTATCAAAGTTGTAATTTGGGTTTGTTACATATGGTATCAAAGTTGTAGGTTACAAAACTTAGGCTTGAGGGCTACACCAGAAAGTTTTTGTTAAATGAAAAAAAATATAATAAACAATATTTGAATGTTACATGTCGAAATGTTTTTGATAAAAATGTCAGCACAGAATGGACAAGAAGACACATGTTTTTGGTAAAAATGCCAGCACATAATGGACAACAAGATACACCTCAGAGAAACAATAATGAAGAGCTTCCTAGTAACCTAGAACATCACAACGAAGGAAGTTCAATGACCCAAGTGTTGGAAACGATGAGGAATATTATCGTGGAATTGAATGTGTTTAAAGTTGATAATGAAAAATTAAAGAAATCTTAGGAAGATCAACAAGAAATTAATGAAATGTTGTTATGTAGTATAGCAACAAAGAAGAGTCCAAGGAATAATGAAATGGACAAGGAAGTTGGTAAAAAGTCCTCAAAGGATTATAGTCATGAAACAAAAAGAGAAAAATACTCTTCTAATGACACACGCATGACATAAAACAATGCCTCTATGCTAAGGAAAAGAAAACAGATGAATAATTTAAGAAAATCAAACCTTCAAAATTTGACGGTGAGTCAAGAACTAGTGAAGAGGTAGAAGCTTGGTTGCTTGACATAAATAAATACTTCCAGATATACAAATATTCTAATAATATGAAAGTGTGAATGGTTATATACAACCTTAAAGGTAAAGCCAACATCTGGGGGAAAGACATAAAATTACCCAAAGGACTAAAAGAGAAGAATATGGAATGGGAATATTTCAAGAAGAAATTCAAGAAAAAAATACTTATTTGAAAGCTATTATGAAATAAAGATTGAATAATTCTATGAACTGAAGTTAGGACAAATGACCATGGAGGACCTAATCACTAAATTTGTGGAATTATTCAGATTCGTACCTTATATAAAAAATGAAAAGGTAAAGGTTCAAAGGTTTGTAAGCTATTTACCTCAGTCTTATAATGATAGAATAGTCTTCTAATGTTAACTAGTAGTCCAATACTTCAGATTTTTTCCCTTGATGTCTTACTAATTTACAAGTCCATACAACATTTCAAATAAACCTTTTTAACCTCATTATTTTATTCTAATATAAATTATGGTTTTAAAGTTCTAATACAAGTTAATACTAGAAATTAATGAAGATCAACATGAAACTAATGAAATGTTGTTACATAGTATAGCAACAAGAAAGAGTCCAAGGAATAATGAAATGGACTAGGAAGTTAGTAAAAAGTTCTCAAAGAATTATAGTCATGAAACAAAAAGAGAAAAATACTCTTCTAATGACACACACATGACAGAAAACAATGCCTCTACAGCAAGGAAAAGAAAACAAAAGGACCATTTAGATGGATAATTCAAGAAAATCAAACCTTCAAAATTTTACGGTGAGTTCAGAATTGATGAGGGGCAGAAGCTTGGTTTCTTTACATAAAGAAATACTTCCATATATACAACTACTCTAGTAATATGAAAGTACAAATGTTTATTTACAACTTGAAAGGTAAACCCCACATCTGGTGGAAAGACTTAAAATTAGCCAAAAAACTAAAAGAGAAGAATATGGAATGGAAATATTTCAGGAAACACTTCAAGAAAAAATACTTATTTGAAAGCTATTATGAAAGTAATACTAAAGAATTCTATGAACTGAAATTAGTACAGAGGCTCATAGAAGACCTAATTGCTAAATTAATGGAATTATTAAGATTTATACCTTATATAAAAAATGGAAAGGTAGGTTCAAAGGTTTCTAAGCTATCTACCTCATTATTATAATGATAGAATAGAGTTTGATAAGCCAAATTAGAGAATTAGAAAAGGTTGAATGGTTATTTACGTTAAGGCATCATCTTGAAAAAAAAATATCTTTATATTTTATCTAATGTTAACTCGTAGTCAAAGACTTTAGATTTCTTCCCTTAATTTCTTACTAATTTACAAGGTCATGCAACCTTTCAAATAAACTTGTTTAACCTCATTATTTTATTCTACTATAAAATTATGGTTTTAAAGTTGTAATAAAAGTTACTACTAGAGAGACCATGGGAACCTATAAAAATTCATTTTTATAGTCGACTATCAAACAAATTCCCTCCAATACCCTCGAATTCATATCCATCATATCGACAAGGGTTTAATGTTTTGAAAAAGTTTAAAATGGATGGGTTAATAAACCAGAATTAGGATGTTATTTGTAGAGAAACAAAGGTTGTATGGAAATATAGTCCTGCCGAGTTAGTTGAGAAATACATGTTAAACAATTAAACTTAATATAACTAAATGCACAAATAATGAATATTTTTTATCAAAAGATAATAATTAAGGATTGTTTGTTATTCAAAATGTATAATGAACCGTAAGCTGAATGAAACCATAATATTCATAAATATAATATAAATATAATAAATATATTATAAATATAATATAAATATAATAATAAATAATATATTAGATTAAAAATATAATAAAAAATAATATATTAGATAATAAATATAATAATGTATAATAATAAATACATAATACAACTTTTTATATTTAGATGTGGTGATTTATGAAATTCATTGATTATGTGATTAATTCTACATATTGAAAGACTTGAAGGGATAAATAACACTTTAATTCTATCAACCAATTAGAAATGAGAAACACAAATATTTTTATTATATCCAAAAATATATATTTGTTTTCCTATGTTAAACATTACATTGCATACACAAATTT
>JZKD02S1606557.1:285262-323756 GCA_000966675.3 Picea glauca
ATCTACTATGTGAATGTAAATTCTATGAATGTCTAATTGTTATTGATGATGATGGATATGATGCGACATATTGTGTGAATGAGAATCCTATGAAGGTTTAAATGCTATTAGAATGATGTTGGATATGATGCAATCTACTTTGTAAATGATAATTTTATGAATGGGTGTCGATAATTGAATTATGGGATATTATGAGATCTATTTCTAACTTGAAAAATTTGATGTTAAAGTTGTTGGTACGCAGATACCGAATTGAAATTATGGTTGTATGCAATTACATGATGATAATGCATAGAAATGTATGAGTTTGTGTTATAGACTAATCTTTGGGTTATGGGCTATGAAATAGCCAAGGGATAATGATGATGAAAGTGGATGTCATGACCACTGGCCGAGAAACAATATGGTATGAATCTTTGTATGAGAAATTATATTGGTTTGGATGCATTTCTATGATATGTGGACTAGTGCAATATTTTAGGTGGTGAGACTACCCAAAACTGAATAGATGATCACAAAACTCCCTGCAACACGATGCCAATGTACATTCCATTGTACATTCCATTGTAGGGTGTGGACCCTGGTCATGATTAGGAGGGGTGGAGGAATTTCCTACCGTGTATCCTCCGAAACCTGAAGTCATGGGAGGACGATGTTAGCTCACGCTCCCCTAGACGTGTGATGATGACTGTCAGTTGCCTGTTGAGGGAATCTTGGTCAAGATAGTGACACTTCTGCTTATGGGTTCTATTTGGAGTTAGGTCAATATAGTTGATTCTCCAAGATAGTCCACCAGAGGAAGGATAGGAATGGAAGATGGAAGTAAGTTTGGGAGGAAGGATGAGTAGAAATAGTTGAGAGTGTATGGAGATTTGTCTTATGGTGGAATTTATTGTTTTTCCTTCTAAAAAGAAAATGTATATATATATGAATATTCATAGTTATGTAACTAAATTACAATTGTGTAAATAACATTTTTGAACTAGATAATTATAATTAAAGGATTTCCCAAACATTTGATTGGTTTATTTTCTTTTATAAAATGAATATTTTTGTGGAATGGATTGGATGCATATGCAAATTACTGTAGAGATGATAGTTATTGATATTAGTACATGAACGAGACTTGTATGTACTATCTACACATGCATTTCTTGCACACGTACACTAGTATGTATGAGTTTCTTGGCTTAGTTACTAATAATGTCAGTTATTTATTAGGAATGTGTGAACCATGTTTCTTTACCCTTGTACCATAAAATACTTTAACTTTGGGACAAAGTTTCCTGAAGGGTGGGTGTATGTAGCAACCCTACTTAATTAGGTTCTTAAGGTTTATCAAGTATAGTTAATTAAATAATTAACTGTCCTAATGTGTATTAGTTAAATAAGGATTATTTATTAATAATATTAATTAATTAATTGATTGATTAATTAACAAATTTAATGTTTGGGTAATGAATTAAAGGCTTAATAACTTTTAATTCATTATTAGAAAACTTTATGTATGCAGGGATAAAGCATTGAATGTAGGGACAGGGTATTAAATGGAGGGATAAGGTGGGTGGCATTAAAGGAAGGTAGGAGGCAGTGAATGGGAGAGGATATGAGGGGGCAGAGGCATTCGGGGAGAGCGACTTTTTGGAAACTTTGGGGAAAGGAAACTTTTCTGAGATTAGGGACTGTGTTCTCTGGTTTGTATTTTTCTAGTTTGGTTTGGAGTTTGGATGGAATATTACAGGGGTGCATTTGTTGCTGAGAGTTTTCGGCTCAGGGGCCAGGAATACTTACAGAATCCTAGAGCTAGGGAGCCAGATAGGCTCTATTCCTAGCTGGCAGGGAGGAAGGATTCGGTTTTGGGCAGAGTTTGGGCAGAGCAGCAGCGAGGATAGACGAAGATTAGAGAAATAGCATCAGACATAGGTATGTATGTTCATGAATTTTTTGTGTTATGTGGTTGTTAATTAAATTTATTTTCATACTGTTCATAAATTTAATTTATGCTAAATAATAAATGATTATAAATTGAAGATTAAATTGTACATGATATAATTTCTTTATTATTTATTTTAGGTTGTGTTTTATAAGGCTCATTGGGGACAGAGACCTTACAAGAAAGGGGTATGTCATTGTTTCATCAAATTGAGTTACTGATGAAATGAATGCAGGATGACCCGTACCTTTGTATAGGATATTTAGCCTCAACTATTGTTTAGAGTATCCCAATGGAGTCAAACGATCCTAGGTCCACAGTCCCCGACAATGCCCGTGGGTTTGGAAACCCTAAACCTACAAAATCCTCGATCGATCCTTCCGAGGAAGGGACAACTCAACCAAAGAAAAGTCAGGTCTCGATAGAGACACAAGAACCCAAGCCCTTGAGGACTTTTATAATTTTTTACAGTGATTACGAGAGTCTGGAACCTGCTCATGTCACCCCGGTGCGAGTCCAAGAAGAAAAAGGTCCCGAGCAAATCACTTACCATGAGCCCAAATTCCAAGACAAGTAGGCCTCACAGATGGAAACAAGGTCCAAAGATGGCCTCAACAAAAGAGAGTCCGACAGACAGGAAGCAGAAGCAAGACCGAGCGATGAAAATCTGCAAAAGACAATTGACAGCTCTACGACTGACGAACAAGTAAGCGATGAGTCTTTACCCGATGCCTCCATCACGCCTAATATTCAAGTCCCAGGCGAATGAAAAGCAGACGATGGATCCACAAAACAGAGTGAATAAATTCAAGAAACCACTCCTGAATGAATATACACCAGAGGTAGTCTGAGGAACAACATGTCATGGGGAGATCAACAGATACTTGAACCTGTAGACGAAGTAGCATACATCTATGTGATATCTTATGATCAAAAGAGGAAGGCCAACGTTCAAAGGACCACGAAGAGGTGAAGGTTCAATTTTCATCAATCCATCATGGTTACCACATAAGATAACCTAATCAGCATTACAGATGCTCGCATGTTCGAACTGATCGGCGTAGGAAAATCCCTCTGATATGCCACCTAGGACAGAGCCAGGAGCGATGAAAAGGAACTAGCCAACACATTGGAGGAGCTCAAACACCTGCACCATCTTGTCAAATACTATAAAGGGGCCACACAGACCAGTGCATATCTGAAGGAAGAATTCAATGGAGTTTATAACGAGTTCAAGAAGGAAAGGAACTTGTTGACCGAGAACACGGTCGAATTCTAGGAGGATACTCTTATGGCACTCGCGACATGCAAAGAGATGGAGAAATGGCATGAAAAGGCATAGTTAGCGGTAGAGAGACTCAAATACATTGAAGTGGTCTAGCAGGGGAGAAAAATGTAAAATCATGGCATTCGATTGGTTGAAAAAAGCATTTTTGACTGCATGAAGAGATCATCCAAATACTAGTTGAAGATGACCCGATACCCACACTGAGAAATACAAAAGCAATGGGTCAAGTGCCATAAACACTAGGGTAAAATTAATAAAGTAATGAAAGATGTCGGTCTCTCTGAATTCGACACTTCTGATGAATTCGCTAACCTGAGCAATGTGTTCAAGACGCACTCCATACAAGACTCACTCTATTTCGAAGGGTGCACAAAAGTCACCGATGCAATGCCAAGACAAGTGCAACAATTCACAGGTCATCCAATCCGAGCTCGATCCATGCTGCAACTGTTGAACTCCAGTTTGTTAAAATACTGGGCGCATGCAGTAGACATCAGAGGAGAATATGTTACCTCTATGGAACAACAAAGGTTCCCATGGGCTTAAACCTATGAAAATCTATTTATCAATTGGTCTGAATATGAAAGAAGCCACCCTTTTCAAGAGACATCTCAGGTGGACCGTTGAAAGAAACTATTGGATGATTACTCTACGTGGCAATTTTTGCTTGGCCTAAATTGTATTTAGCCGTTAATTATAGTTGAATTTTAGATTATAAATAGAGACATCGACCAATGAGTAAAAGGTCGATGGTTGTTGTAAGAACTCCTTTTTTTTGGCTGTTGATAACTATTTTGACACTGTTGTGAATTGAGAAGTCCTTCTAGACCAAAGACAAGCTATTTTCATCAGATGTATGTGATTGGAGTTGGAGAAGAATTAATTCATTTCCTGTTCCATGAATGATGTAGTAAATGAGTAAGGGAAATTGATTTTGTTGTCATGTTATCTGGTACAATGTCTTGATGTTATTTTATTTAATGATGAGGATAAATTGTTGTGTTGTTATGTGATGAATGTTATGGTAGATGAATTATTTTGCTTACCATGAACTTGATTACATTTTTGTTTTCTTCTATTAAATAAGTTTTATTCTTACACAGTAATTGGATGCTCATTTGGTTAATGTATTAGTACTAGGCCCAATGGCATAGAATCATTGTCTGGATGTTTGAGTAGTGGGTTATCCCAAGCTCGACCTCTTTCCTCTAGTTAAAACCCTTGTCTTGTTATTTGTCAAATTGGTTTATACTGGCTTGCCTCTCTCATATCAGCCCCACCCAAGAGAAATATGGAGAAAGAACTATCCTAACTGAAGGAAGATCCTTCACCAGAAAACACAAAGCCCATCGATAATTCATCCAAATCGCAAGATCTGGAGAACCATTCCACTCCAAACGAGATAGAGTCTAAATGGGCCTCGGCGGCGGGTTTGGTTCCTGCTGTTGAATCAATGGATTTAGGCCCCATCAAAAGAAATGGCACTAGAAGGAGGGCCACAATGAATGGTTGAGTATATAAGTTATATGACATTTCAAACATGCTACATATTCGTAACGGCCCACATACATGGCTAGTAATTGGACAAACATCCCACACTTACCGAGTACTCCCGAAGCCGATAAATCACCCAATTTCGAGGAAGGAGAAGTTCCACTTCAATACAACCAACCTTGGTTAGCCATATATGTTGTGATCGTCCTGGGACGAGTACATAATCTTCCACAGCACCCAGAAAAGTTGCTTCCCAAGTATGATCCTGAAACTTCTTCTTTCCCTGAAGATCACATCAAGAAATTCATACTTGCGATCAGACTTATGAACATTTAAATTGAAGACGTAGTATGCATACTTTTCCCATACACGTTTGAAAATTCAGCTTCCACATGGTATTTTAATTTGCCAGTAGGATCCATAACCAGCTGGACTAAATTACAAAAGAATTTTCTAGACAAATTTGCGGAAAAAAATACTATGGGAGCCCTGATGGCTAAGTTGTTCACAACCACCATGACCCCAAAATAAAGGGTCAAATATTTCAATCAAATATTCACGACCATCCTAAACAAATTCCAGCCCGCGGTGAAACCAACTCAAGAATTGCAAATCGAGGTTTATGCCAACGAGCTCATGGATTCTATTTCCATGTTCATTAAAAGAGACACCAAGCAAACCCTTGTGAAATTTTTTGAAGAATCCAAGATGATAGAATTCCAGATGAAAGGATGTAAAGAAGGCCAGGCTTCTTTGGTAAGGAAAGAAAGCCAACCTCCCCCTAGAAGAGGACTCCTTTCGACCAGACCGTCGGGGAAACCGGCTGAACAAACTCCCGACAAAGGTAATGGAGATATAGAAGATTTTCATCGCATGGTCAAGAAACTATCGAATGATATTATAGACATGAAAAGGAGTGCGGGGGAAGGAAACCAAGGCCAAAGGCCTTATAAGCCTTTATTTAGAAGAAGTCATCCTTTCAAAGAAATTTAACCTCCCCCAACCAACTTAAACATCGACCTAGGGAATGTCGCATCTGATTCTTTCTATGCTTACCACCAAGAGAACCACTTTGATAGAGAATCCCCTCAATGGTTCCATGCCATGAATTTGATGGCCAATCATTTTATGTACGAACTTTCCCTGACTGAACAATCAAGCAGTTTGGCCATGAATAGTGTCGATCAGGAAGAGGCTGACCCACTGCGGGACACAACCATGCTGATATGGGATCCCAATCTGATCGCGTCTTTAGGTAATCTGTTTGAGTCTCAATAACAACTCGCAGAGGTATCGGTAGTACAGACACATAGCAAGGGCCAACCTGGCTCGAAATATGTCGATGCCACCTGAGCCCTGTAAAGTAAGTTAACTCATGACCTCCTGAAAATGCCTTTCTCCCCCAGTAAAAATCCTATAAGAATCCACACCCAAGATTCCCCGAAGTTATAGTATAATGTAGTCAAAGATATGAAGAAGTTGAAAGCTAGCATATCAGTTATGGACATATGTAGAATTCCTCAACAGAAGGAATTCCTATTGCAAGCTCTGAATTCGATAGGAAACCCGACCAATGGCAATAGTCAGAACAAGACTCTCCCCCCGACAGATTTAGAAAATAAGCCAACCATGAACACCTGCTTGGAAGGTAGGAAAGAAATTCCTTTTCTTCTGTCCTTCCTTTTGACGTTTGAAGTCTTCAACAAGAATCTTCACAATTTCCTGGTCGATTCGGGGGCGTCCTCTAATGTCATGCCCTTGGCCGTATGTAATACATTAGTTGTTGTCCCTCTCAAAAGTGATAAACACGTCATACAACTTGATAGAACCCAAGTCAAGGTGATGGGAGAACTCAAAGACGTGATGATCAGGATAGCCACGCATCCTAATTTCATGCAGGTCATTGACATCATTATGGTGGATATCCCTAAGGCATATGGACTATTGTTGAGTCGATATTGGTCTGAAAATCCAAACAGATATTTCAGTACCTTTTGGGCACACCTTTGGATACCACTGAAGGGATACAAGAACATGATCATAATCGATAGGGAAAGATATCTGAAACATAGGGTCACTAATCTGGAAACCCCGAATGAAACAGCCTCTACCAACTTCCCCACATTGGGAAACTAGTCTTGTGATTTTCACTTCGAAAAAATTTCCCCTCTCTTGTCCAATGTTTCTCTTACTCAAAAATACAAAATGATATTTCGAGAAGAATCCCTAACACTGATAGAATATTCTTTCTTTTGTCAAAACCCCACTCTAGGAATTCTGGAGGAAGAGGTCAGAGAATAGAACATGGGCAAGGGGAGAGAAAGGAGAAATTATCTTTCACAAATTTGGATCCTTTATTTTGATGGATCTAAATAGTAAGAAGGGTCAGGAGCCAGGTGCATACTCATCGATCAGAAGGGTAAACGTCATTTCCTGTCCTGTAGGCTAGAATTCGAGTGTACCAACAATACCGCTGAGAATGAAGCTCTAGTACAAGGGTTGAAGAAAGCCATAGATTTGGGTATCAATGAATTGAAATTTTTTGGGGATTCTGAGATCAATGTTAGACAAGTAAGGAATACTATTCATTGTAAATTGCCTCATCTTAAGAACTTCCAGCAAGAGGTGCATAGGCTAATGGAACACTTTGACTCTTTCAATATCACCGCAATCCCAAGAGAAAAAAGCATTCTTACTGACTCCTTGGACACAATCGCTACCCAACTATCACCTTTAGAAGATTATGAAGCCTCCCTATTCACTATGGAGCTTCTCTACAGACCGTCGGTGCCAAACAATATTTCCAATTGGAAAGTCTTTGAAGGAGATGAGAAAATCATAAACTTCTATACCAACCAAGACAATTTCAAAGACCTGGCCATAGATGATGAAGATTTCCGAGAGCAGACAACTAAGACTAATCCCTGAAAAGGAAAATATGTTGGAAAATTGAAATCCCACACAATATCCAAGGGGATAGCTAATCTAGAAAGTATGTTCGATCTAAAGGATCATTTTAAAAAACCCAAAAACGCGAAGACTGGTAGCTCTTGCCCTGTCCATGAAATTGTGAATCTTGGGACCCCAAAGAACCCAAAGAATGTAAATCTCAGCAAAACTGTATCTAAGGAAGAGAGGAAGGCTGACCTCATATTATTCAGGGAATACCAAGATGTTTTCACATGGTCCTATAAGGATTTAAAAACGTATGACACCCGCATCATTCAACACACTATCTCATTAAAACCTGAAATGAAGCCTTTCCAGCAGAAGCTCCGAAAGTACCATCCAACCCTGGAAAATCTCATGTATCAAGAGTTTAGGAAAATTTTAGATGCAAAGATAATTTTCCAAGTTAGGCATTTCGCCTGGGTAGTGAATCTTTTTCCAGTGAGGAACAAATCAGGAGAAATTTGACTATGTGTAGATTTTCGGAACCTTAACAGAGTTTCAGAAAAGGACAATTATCCTATCTTACCAATGGAACAACTCCTACAGACCATGTCAGGCTTAAATATTTTCTCCTTGCTAGACTATTTTTTAGGATACAACCAAGTGTTGGTTTCAGAAGAAGACCGATTAAAAACTACCTTCCGACCCGAATGGGGAACCTTTGCTTATAAGAGCATGCCCTTCTGCTTAATTAATGCAGGAGAAACATTTCAAAGGGCCATGGATGTGGCTTTCCAGGGACTCATCAATAAGTGTGTGGTAGTTTATTTAGATGACGTAACGGTGTATTCGAGGAATAGAAAAGAACACATTCAACACTTAACTCATATTTTTGAGAGATGCATGAAGTACGGTATATCGTTGAACCCTAAGAAAACTATTTTTGGTGTCGAGGAAGGAAATTTGTTAGGTCATATTATATCCCAAGAATACATTCTCATAGACCCCTAAAGGATTAAGGCCATAACTCAACTCCCACTTCCCCATAACAAGAAGGCCATGCAGTCCTTTTTCGGGCAAATCCATTTTGTGAGGAATTTCACTCCCGACTTCGGCGAAATCATCAAACCCTTGAAAAAGATGATTCAAAAGTATTCCAAGTTCAAATGGGATGATGACTGGAAAGATGCTTTCAACAATATCAAAGCCGCCATCTCCCTAGCCCAAGTGTTGTGAAGTCCCGATTTCAATAGGGATTGTAACCTATATACTTTTGCCTCCGACCAATCGCTCGTTGCGTTTTTTATCCAGAAATATGATGACAACAACGAGGCCCCAGTTTCCTTTATGAATACTAATATTCAAGGAGCCAAGCTTAATTATCCTGCCAGAGATAAACAGTCCTACGTGGTCTACAAGGCAGTAAAACATTTCAGATCCTACATTCTCAAAAATAACACTAAGGTGATTGTGTCGCACCCTGTGGTCCAATCCCTCTTTACTCAACAATAAATGGGGAAAAGGAGAGGGATCTAGATGGCAGTAGTCCAGGAATTTGATCTAGACATAAAACCTTCCAAACTAGTAAAAGGACAAGGTTTGTGTAAGCTCGCAGTCGAAGCCCAGGATCAAGCAAATGAAGATTCTGAGTGGGAAAACGAAATGGCACTATGGTGCAACGAAGTGGCATACATCGTCCCAAAACGAGACTCCTGGTACAAGGATTTGACTTATATTTTGCATCATGGGGTTTGTCCCGAGAACCTCAACCCTAAGGAAGGAGATCCCTAAGATTGAAATTTGCACAGTATCATCTTATAAATTCGGTACTCTTTTGAATCAACTATGATGGGTTATTATTGAGATGTCTTGAATGAGTAGACGCCGACAAGGTGCTAACGAAACTCCATGACGGCCCCGCCGGAGGACACTTTGCAGGGGACACCACCTCTCATAAAATTCTTAGAGCCTACTATTATTGGCCCACTTTGTTCAAAGATGCTCATACCTACGCTAGGAATTGTAAGACTTGTCAAATCAGCACTGGCAAGGAAAAAAGGGAAGCAATCCCATTTCAGCCTATAATGGTCTCTAGACCTTTTGAGTAGTGGGGGCTAGATATCATAGGAGAAATTTCGCCTAGCTCTTCCAAACTGCACAAATATATTCTTACTTCCACCGACTATTTCACAAAAATGGGCAGAGGTTGTTCCTCTGACTCACGTAAATGAGAAAATAGTAATCCAATTTATAGAACAACAGTTGATCACGAGGTTTGGTGTCCCCTCTATTATAGTCTTTGATAATGCATCTTACTTCTCTTCTACCCTATTGATGAAGTTTTCTATGTAAAAAGGAATCATAATTAAATAATCTACAAATTATTATCCTCAGGGAAATGGTGTGGCAGAATCAGCCAACAAGAACCTAGTAAGGATACTAAAGAAGACGGTTACGGACAACCAAAGAAATTATCATAATCAACTTCATAATTCCTTGTGGGATGATAGGATCACACCCAAATAATCCATAGTAAATTCCTCATACTTTCTGGTCTACGAATAGGAATCCATCCTCCCAAATGGTATTTATCTGCCATCTCTCCAATTGGCCCAAGATTCTAATGAGGAACCCTTGTCAGCCATACAATAGAGGATCGACACTCTGCTCATGTTGGAAGAAGAGAGAGAAAAGGCTAAGTCAAAATTATTGGCTCATCAACAGATAGTGAAAATATGGTTTGATAAGCATAAAGCTAAGGAAAAGAACTTCGAAGTAGGAGATTCAGTCCTGAAGTGGGATAGGGTGAATGAACCCAAAGGGAAACATTCCAAGTTTCATAACCTATGGCTTCGACCTTTCCAGGTAGTTGAGAAGATTGGGGTAGGTACTTATTGGTTGCAAAATCTGAGGGGGAAACCTGATGCCCTCCCAGTAAATGGTCAAGCCCTAAAACAATACTTCCAATTAAAAAAAAAAAAAAACAAACAAACAAACAAACAAAAAGAAGAAAATAATGACTTCGATCAATACAAATAAAAGAAGTATCGGAGATATCTTCTCTGACGTTCGGTAATACCTCGAGGGAAAGGGAAGAGGAATAGAGATTATGCATCCGCCTAGTGAATTTCCATTTGCTGAGTACTCAACACACCCTAAAAGTTCTGTGATTATTTCCTTTTGAGTACCACCTTGTAGTTTACTTTTGACCATTTTCGCCTCGGCTTGAAACTGATTCTTCGCTTCTCTTATATATTTCACATTTTAATTGATTAAAAGTTCACTTGAACATACAATGAATAATCAGCTTAACAGTACATTACTTAACAACTACTCGAGGAATCGACAACCCATATTTTTTCCCTGACTCACAAGAGAATTTTGGCATTGGTGGAAGATGATGGTGGTGAAAACCATTTGGGGATTCAAAATAGTCGAGTACCGACCCTCATCGACGTCGGATGATGAAATGTTTCTTTCCTATGAATAAACCGTGGGAAAGATTTTTTCAAAGACCAATTCGATCGTCTTTGGCAGAAAGATGTAATAATACACACCGCATGAAAGAAACAGTAAACCCCCCGATCACCAACCCCTATAGCGTGGGCATTCAAATTTTCATCAATAGACTATCAATGTAAGTACACACTCTGATAATAATCGATCCCTGATTCATTCACCAAGTGACGTGACGTGATGAGACATGTTGACCCTAGAGTGTGGTAGATACGTTGCAATTACGATTCTCAGTTAATTCATGGATCAGGCATTAGTTACTGACTCGTGCATGAATCAAAAGGAACCGTTAAACTTGTCGATGCAATGCATCTCCATCTATGCCTCCACCGTCAACTAGTCATAATTTATCCGCAGAAAATCCGATAGTGGTTTATTTTGAATTTGCATTCATTACTCATATTAACTAACTGATATGACTGATAGTATCTCCCAGTTATATTCCTTTCAAGTCATTGTGTATGATCCCATTCTTCACAACAATAATTTTAGGGAAGACAGGAGAGGGAAGCTAACATTCCACAAGAAGCGTTCAAATTCCAGTGAGTATTAAAACCGTTATCTCAGCCAACATTACAGGAATAATGACTCCGAAGAAGCTGTACACCAGGAAATCACTGAGAGCCCCTAAGCTATAGGAATCATAAGTAGGAGAAGGCTCATCCCCATCAATTGCAAGGCAGTTATATTTTTCCCCCAAACTAGTATCCATCATTAAGAGAATCAACAAGGATCCTTTTATCCAACCCCTAGATTTCGGACACATGGAGGCAAGTATTGGAGCCAAGATGGAATTTCCTCATTGGGAAGAAGTTTTCAAGAAAATCATGAAAGAAGAATCGCTCGAATATACCCTTCATAGCGATTTTGAAACGAGGAAGCGCAACGATGAGGTCCTCCCCAATATTCGCAGGGATTATATGCACATGGTGGCAAGACGATCTCCGGTATTTCCTTGCATTGAGCTCTTGAAGTGGATCATTGACCACACTGATGCCCAAAATTGTTTGATTAGTGATGATAATGGCGAGTGCATCAGAATCTTCCCGCCATCATAGGTTCAGAACTACTATAAGCTCAAATATTATGAGCTAAAGTTGAGCAACGATTTCGTCTTAAGTTTCCATGCGTCACACGATACCAGAAAAATCCTGTCATCTTGGTGGAGAGAAGACAAAAAATTCACGAAATGGACTACTGGCTGGTGCCCAATGACCAATCTCAGGGATCCATACATATACCTCATGGATTTACTTTGCAAGTTACATGGGGAAAAAGATTGTTCCGGATTTTCAGAGGCTTGGATGCCTCTAGCTTTTACAATTGTTATTTCAAGCATAGGGTTCAACTGGGGTGCCATCATCTCCAAACAGCTAAGCACCTACATAAGACAGGCTCAGGAGTCGAAGGAGGGAGATACCCCCGCCTTCTGCATGGTTTCGTATATACTAGACGTGATCTATGCTAGAAACACTTTTGATGGGATGAATTTGAATTGGCACCCTTCAGAGATGGCTATCCATGTATACTTTAGAATCCTATGGGAAAACAAGTACAAAAAATCCTACGTTGTTATCAGTGATCAATTTATTTCAAGCATTTACTCCTTTCTCTTTAGAAGAGAGTGCCCTAAATTATCAAATGAAGTAAAGAAGGTTATATCCAAAATTGTCCACTGGTATTTGGAAGAACGGGAAACCTACATCAGAGTTTTTGGCTCCATAGGATCACCACACTTATTACCCATTTATGTTCCCGACTGGCTAGTGTTAGGGGAAATTTGCTATAAGACCATCCTGCAAGGATAAAATGCAACTTTAGTAAAATACAAGAAGTAGGCTTTCATACCATATGGGTTTCATATTGGGTTCTTCATGGTCAAAGATACCATGCATGCTAAACAACTCGGTCTAGGTCAATTGGAATTTTGGTTCCAAACTGACCGATTTCACAAACACGATCCCAAGGGATTGGTTCTACAACATGCATCACAAGTATAATCCTATTGACCCTATGCCCATGACCAGTTTGAAGATGAAATATTTACTGAAAATGCCCAAGACTAGAATGTGGTGGCATCCAGGAGAGATGATCCTCGAGGAACCAAGTTTAGAGCTATGAGCCACGAAGAGAAGGCAACATTTCTGGAGTAGGCAATTCAAGAAATTAGCCGAATCCAGGAAGAAGCAGTTGCACATGAATTGGATGAAGAAACAATTGATCCTGAAGAAGACATTGAAGCTGTCAGAATTCACCAATAATCCCCGGTACAAATCAGGGATCTTCTGGAAGATCAAGCTGCACAAGAAAGGGGTACGTCATTGTTTCAACAAATCGAGTTGCTGATGAAACAAATGTGGGATGAATCATACCTTTTAATAGGAAATGAAGCCTCAAATGTTGTTCAGAGTATCCTGACGGAGTCAAACGATCTTGGGTCCATAGTCCCTGAAAATCCCTGTGGGTTGGGAAACTCTGAACCCGCAACATCATCAATCGATCCTTTCGAGGATGGCACAACTCAACTAGAGACAGGCCCTTTCTCGATAGAGGCACAAGTTCCCAATCCCTTGAGTACTCTTATACATATTTACACTGATGACGAGAGTCTAGAACCCGCTCACGGCACCCTGGTGTGAGTCCAAGAAGAAAAAGGTCCCGCGAAAATGACTTCCCCTGAGCCCGAAGTTCAAGACAAGCAGGCCTCACATATGTAAATAGGGTCCGAAGGTGGCCTTGACACAAGAGAGTCTAACAGATAGGAAGAAGAATCAAGACCGAATGACGAAACTACACAAAAGAGAATCGACATCTCTACTGTCAGTGAACAAGTAAGCAATGAGTCTGTGCCTGATGCCTCCATCATGCCCAATATTCAATTCCCAGGAGAACGACAAGTAGAGGATGGATCCGCAAAATAGACCGAAGAAATTTGAGAAACGAATCCTGAGCAAATATATACCATAGGTAGTCTGAGGAACAACCTCACATGCGGATATCAACAGATACCAGAACTCGTAGACAAAGTAGCAGACATCTATGTGATCTCTTATGATCAAAAGAGGAAGGACATTGTTCAAAAGACCACGAAGAGCTGAAGGATCACTTTGGATCAATCCATCGTGGTTACCACAGAAGAGAACCTAATCAGCACTGCAGACGCTCGCACGTCTGAGCTGATCGACAAAGGAAAAGCCCTCTCAGAAGCCGCCCAGGACAGAGTTAGGAGAGATGAAAAGGAACTAGCCAACACATGGGAGGAGCTCGAACACTTGCGCCATCTTGTCAAATACTATAAAGGGTCCACAAAAACCACTACATATCTGAAGGAAGAATTCAATAGATTTTATAACGAGTTCAAGAAGGAGAGGCACCTGTTGACCGAGAACATAGTCAAATTCTAGGAGGATACTCTTATGGCACTCGCGACATGCAAAGATATGGAAAAATGGAACAAAAAGGCACAATTAATGGTAGAGAGACTCAAATACATTGAAGCGTTCCAGCAGGGGTGAGAGAAGGAAAATCATGGCATTCGACTAGTTGGAAAAAGTAGTTTTGACCGCATGAAGAAATCCGTCGAATACTAGGCGAAGATGACCTAGGACCCACACAGAGAAATCCAAAAGAAATGGTCCAAATTCCAGAAACACTGGGGTAAAATTAATAAAGTAATGAAATATGTCGGTCTCCCTGAATTCGACACTCCTGATGAATTCACTAACCTGAGCGATGTGTTCAAGACAAACTCCATACAAGACTCACTCTGGGATGAAGGGTGCGCAAAAGTGAAACAATTCGTTGGTCATGTGATCTGAGCTCGAGCCATGTTGCAACTACTGAACTCGAGTTTGGTAAAATACCGGGTGCATGTCATAGACATCAGAGGAACATATGCTTCCCTTATGGAACAACACAGGTTCCCATGGGCTCAAACCTATGAAAATATTTTTATCAGTTGGTTTAAATATGAATGACGCCACCCTTTTCAAGAGACATCTCAGGTGGACCATTGAAAGAAACTATTGGATGATTACTCTACATGGAAATTCTTGTTTGGCCTAAATTGTATTTAGCCATTAATTACAGTTGAATTTTAGATTATAAATAGAGACATCGATCGATGAGTAAAAGTTTGATGGTTGTTGTAAGAACTCCTTTTTTGTTGTTGTTGATAACTATTTTGACACTGTTGTGAATTGAGAATTCCTTTTGGACCAAAGACAAGCTATTTTCATCATATGTATGTGATTGGAGTTGGAGAAGAATTACCTCCTTTCCTGTTCCATGAATGATGCAGTAAATGAGTAAGAGCAATTAATTTTGTTGTCAAGTTATCTGGTGCAATGTCTTGATGTTCTTTTCTTTAATGATGAGGATAAATCGTTGTGTTGTTATGTGATGAATGTTATGGTATATGAATTATTTTTCTTACCATGATCTTGATTACATATGTGTTTTCTTTTGTTAAATTAGTTTTCTTCTCAGAAAATAATTGGATGCTCATTTGGTTAATGTATTAGTACTAGGCCCTATGGCATAGAATCATTGTCTGCATGTTTGAGCAGTGGGCTATCCCAATATCGACCTCTTCCCTCTAGTTAAAACCTTTATCCTATTATTTGTCAAGTTGGTTTATACTGGCTTGCCTCTCTCATATCATCCCCACCCAAGAGAAATATGGAAAAAAAAATGTCCTAAGTGAAGGAAGAGCCTTCACCAGAAAAAACAAATCCCATCGATAATTCAGCCAGATCGCAAGATCTGGAGAACCATTCCACTCCAAACGCAACATAGTCTAATTGGGCCTCAGCAGCGGGTTTGGTTCCTACTGTTGAATCAGGGGATTTAGGCCCCATCAACAGATCCCACCATTGTCTTGAAGATTTAAATTATACCACGGTGGGTAATATTCCATGTATATCATGTGATATCACTAGTTTATATCTAGTGGATGGTTGCTTGAAGTTTGAGCCCTGGGAGGCTTGCCAAGACAATGAGGAACCTCGGTCTATGCCGATGGTTATGTCAAGACCTTGTTCTTTTGTTTTTTCTTCTGGGCTTAACAAGTTCACTAAAATAAAGATTCTCTAACCAAGAATACCTCACACATTTTCAATGCATGGTTCTCATTTGGTATGATACTTTCCATTGAAACCCCTCCATCAATTTTATGATAGTAATGTAATATTTTATGATAGAATTGAAGCATGGTTGGAGGAATCATATTCATATAAAGTTCCCATGAATTATCTATATGACATTTTTAATATAGTGGATATAGTTTTTCAAGTCTTAATTATTCCTACTTTTAGTCTATTTTTATTCCAATCTCTTTCGCTAATCATTTTTCTTGAACATATGTTCCTAGGCTTCAGATTACAAGGATGGTTCCATTGGTAGTATGACTTTAAATAACTCTTTTATCAACCATTTTAAATGTAGGATAGGAGTAGGCTAGAATAGATTAATGTATTTTCCTTGCATAACATTACCTTTGATTCCTAGTTTTTTTTATTATTTATTTGTTTTCCTCTTCTTTTATTTATTGTTGGATGAACACTGCATGAATTCTCAGCAAAGGTGCAAATAAATAGAAGGTTTTCCCAATAAATTTTTCCTTTATTGGATTTTGAAATTAATTTTGATTTGGGGAAAATTTACTTCATCTCATTCTCAAATTTTTCTATGTTGGGAAATTTTCAGATCACTGATTGTTTATGCATGGTGACCATGTCAGATATTTTTGAAGCATTTTTTCATCATGCAAGTGGGATATTTTAAATTACGATACTACTTAGTCCCTCTTGTGGTGAAAATGGGCACTTAGATTTTTTCCATATTCATATTTACATCGTACTAAATTGGATGTTTTTTCTTGATTGATATTCTTTTGGAGTGTTGATATTGCTATCCCATACACAATGAAATAAATTTCAAGTGATTATTTATGTCCATCTGAATTGCAAGACACTCCAATTCCTTGTAATTTCCTTTGATTATTATTTTTGGGTTTGGAGTTTTCAAATGGTTGCTTTCACATTGACTGTTTTTCTTTGATTACTTTCTTTCAACATAATTTTCTATATTAACTTTTCTTAGCATAGTGAGCTTAGCTGATTTTCATTTCTCTTGAATTATTTTACTTGGGTACTTTTAGTTTTAATTTTTGGGTATGTGTTGCACATATATTATGCTCTATTCAGTTAATTTTCAATGAGGAATTTATCTTTTATCTTCGAATTTTCTTCACTAAATTTTTCTCTAATACACAACAACAAAAGATATTATTGTATACTATCCAAAAACATGTTTTGACATTCTAGACAACATGGTTCCTATTGGCGCAAAAGTGTTCATACCAGGGTCCTTCTTAGGTTACCAAAGAAAATGTATCAAAGTAGTCTAGAGCGTTGGCAGTTTCATCCTCTCGAGGGGGAAGAAGTCGCACCTTAAGAACAATAGAGACAAGAAAGATAGGGAAGGGTAAGGAGAATACTTAAACAGAGCTCTGAGCCATCAAGACTCACTCTAGTCGTGCACAAGATGAACTAACCTGTAACATTTCTGAGTAATTCCTAACAGGGAATAAAGAAATAGAGTTGTGTTTCCATTAATAAAGAATCATTTAGGTGTATCATACATAAAGAAAATACATAACAACATTCCATACATGCATCAATACGAAATACACAGGATGTATACTCAAAATTTAGACCTCCATTTATATTAACAATACCAAACTCTGGTACATTGACAATCTGGTTCTTACCCATCTCTTCAAGACTCATCTATGCTATGGTATAGGACATTACATTAGTAAATCTTGTCTCAACATTAGTATAAAAAAAAACAATAACACTAATAGTTCCAGACTAATATCTTAGAAATAAGTACAAATATACAATCTATTAAACCTTCATTAACCATTATTCATTAGTCATTAGCCATTATTCATTATTCATTATTCATTATCCATTACAGTCACATCGGTCTCATATATATAATATGATCCTTGTGTTTGTTGATTGAGAACCTAAAATTTCTTTCTTTTCTTTAACTTGTTGCAGCTTCTTTCCTTGAAGTTGATGGTGCATTGTCCTTCCAACCGCTTTTTGTTTCTTTCTTTTTTCTGATGTCCATCTCCTCAGAAGCTTGCACAAATTCTATTCTCTAAAATGAAGCTGCAATGTATCATGCACAACTTTTATTCACAAAACAAAGGGCCCAAAAGGCTCTGAACACAATCCTTGACTCGCCCCGAGTTAAGTCTTCATCTCTTCCGTGGTCTCTGGGTTAGCTTGTTGTTCTCTCCTTCCTTCTGGTTCTGAATTTCCTTCATTTCTAGCTTGTGTTAGTTCTGCCTTATCTTATTCAAAATAAGGGCCCAACTTAGGTACAAGTTTGAGGGCTCTCTTCCTGACCTCTTGGAAGTTTTCCACTTTGTCCTTCCATTTCTTAGCAAGCAGTGAAGCTTCAACAACAAACTATTAAGTGGCGTATGTGATGCACTCTTTTAGATTTGACGCAACCAAAGAGTTCCATTTTGATTCATCTATGTCATCCAATTGATGCATATGTAGGTAGATTATCTGAACTATGGGTTGAATCTCTTGAAGTTCCTTCTTAGACACAATTTGGGCTTCATACAGTGCATCGAGGTCATTGTATGCTTGCTGGATTTTGTTGAATTTATCTTGTTGTTCTAGTGTATCCAGGGTGTTGGCGGCTTCTTTGTTGAGCGATTAGATCTTTACATGAAATTATTCCAATGTTTGGTTGCAACCTGAAATGATTCTCATCCAATCGCTAACCTCTCTAAAGAGATTTGTGCATTCTACATTCCATTTGTGCAAGCTTTCTCTTGCACTGTTCCCTTCCAGGACGATTTTCTCCATTTCATCTTGTAGCTTATTGGCTTGCACTTTAGCTTATTTATTATTGTCTCATAGTTGTGCCTCGAGATTTTCTGCTCTTTCTACTAGTTCTGACAAAGCTACATGAATTAGTTTGATCTACTCGGTAGGATCGCTTGTTGTGCTAGAATCTAGAAGTTGTGGCATTGTCTTCCCGACCATTGTCCAGGTCTCCAAAAAAATTTCCTTAACATTTTCCACCTTTTGTTCTTCCTGAATTGTGAAGTATTCTTCATGCATTTATTGTTCTTGCACAAGGAGTCCCTCTTATTTCCAGAACTCAGCTTCTCATTTGGCCTATTGGATCCTCTTCTCCAATTGCTCAGTTGAGGCTCTCATTATGCCTACCAGCTACGTTGTTGGTAACTAAGCGAGCTCTCTCAATGAAGGAGAGACATCCAAGGGTACTCAGACTTGTATTAGACATCCACTGGCCATCGATTGTGCAGAGGGTGTCTCCACCTCTTCTTCTCCTAGGGATGTACCTTACAATTGATGTGCAATTTTATCCTTTAGAGACATTGGGAGTTGAGGGAAGACTTATGTCTTGGCCACAAAAAGCTACAATAGTTTCGTGCATCGCTATGGATCCTCGAATATTGGCTGTAGCAGTTCTTTTAAAAAGGTTTCATTGTGACCTGATGTAGTTTCATGTTCCTTTTGAACTGTCTATGCTTATAACTCTTTCTGTAACGAAAATTTTGGAATTTCTCTTATGTTAATTGGAATATAAACATTGACTATTGAGAGAGGATTATGGGTGCTTGGAACTTGCAGTATCAAAACAATTATACTTTTTTTCGAAGGAAGAGTGTCCTGAATGGGTACCTATGGATCGGTTGACTAGGTCGAGGCTTTAGGGGTCATGGTAGTACGTTCTGATACATTCTCATGTGGGACTAGGAGCTCTAAATGCATGGGCTTTGGTGAAGTGGATTGGGATTGAATGGTGGTGTCTTGCGGTGGTGATGGGGCTTATGGGATAAATGGAGGGTGCTTAGTGATGATGGTTGTGGATGCAGTGTTGTAGATATATGGGTCATCTACGATGTTAATCACAGTTTGAGCAACTCGAGTAGCTACTCAAGTACGAGGTATGGTTGAGGATATCATATGGGGGTTCATAATATTCATAGGGGAGAGCCCTGTCCTGGGTTTATTAACTAATGGATCCCATATGAAAGCAGTTGCATGAATTTCATTAACATCTCTACCTAATAACATTGCTTACTCTAGGAATTTTGGAAAAAACGACAAAGTCCTTGGCCTCTTCTCCAGAGGTTCCTCATTGGATTCTTCTTTTGAGTCCAAGGGCATTTGAATATTTGGCTTATTTTCCAGTGGCCTATAACTCCACCCTACTCCTTCTTCTTACACCTTTTTCTTTAGGAGTCCTAGAGGCAAGAGGTAATGCATGCCAACTTGTGTGGATTGTGCTTGACACCATTCCATGACATGAATTATTTATAAAATGTTTCCTCGTCAAGGTAGAAGGGGAGAAACATCGAGTGGAAATCTTCCAGCTTCGTATGCCTCAGAAAAAAAAGAGTGTTGTGGTGGTTCAGGCTAAAAATGATATTCCAAGGGTTCAGGTTCAAGAATTTTTGTGGTATGCACCACCATTGAGTTGCGTCAATCAATTGATTGTACCATTTTGAGAAAGTGGCATTGTTGAACTCCTTGTTCTTCTAATCCGAACTTGACTTCCAAGGTTCGAACATTTTTGAAAAGAGACCTTTTTCCTCTAGTGCCAACTGTCTTCCCATGGGTGGCTTCCATTTCCACATGGAAAACACTACTAGTAGGTATGCATATTTGAAATTTCTTCCCTTCTCCTGATCTTCCTCGTAAGTGACCAAGAGTTCCTCTAGTAGGTATTTGCACCAGTTGAACACAACTTCGTTTGTGAAAAAATCTTCTATGGAAAGTGCATCTAAGGTACATTCACCCTTGTAATAGTAACACATGGCCTTGGTCACAATTACATAACAAGTCATCTGAACTGTCTCCAGAATGATTGGTTCAATCTTTGTTGTTCGCCCACGTCTCTGTGTGGAACTTCTCGTATAGGCTAATTTCTCCTTTCTTCTTCCCGTGCTTGCTCTGGCCTTGAAATCCTTTGGAAATATTCTCACCCTAGAGAGATAAGTCAGTGAGATGGTGGATGTTGTCTACATGTATCAGATACCTTCGGTCTAGCCATAGGATTCTGTCATGCACTCGGCTGATCAGAAATTCCGTGCAGCGTGAAACCTCACTAGTGGTACCGAAGACTGGTAAGTCCATGACGTGCATGATTGTGGAGTTGAACAGATTGATAAATGTGGGCTTGGGGAAAAATTTCATGCCTTTGATGTCATCCCATAACACGTCAATGTTCATTAGTGGGAACAACACTTGATCTAGCAAGTCAAGGTCCAAAATATTTAATTTCTCTGTCTTCCACTTCACATCGCCTCTTACCTCAATCCTAGGATCATAGGACTCATCTGGAATAGCCTCTTTTGGAGCTGAGCTCTGAATTCCTATTTCTCTCGGTATTTTGACTCGGGATTGCTTAGAAAACTTAGATGAATAAGTTTGGCTCTGGGATACGAAATTTCAGATAGCGCAAGACATAGATAACTAAGGAAAAAATAACTTTGATTTGTGAGTTCACAAAATCTTATACATCGGATAATCGAAGAGCTCTGTAATTAGTCCCAAGTACATTCATCATCAACCCATAAATGAAGTCTCAAGCCTAGTTGTCCAACGGGATAGATAAATGGGGATAGTATCTTATGGGTGTATTCTAGATCTTAATGAGCGAAATGACAAGGATGGGCCCGGCCTGAGGGCTTACTGTTTTAACGGTTTATATTTATGGCAGGAATACCGAGGGCATCTACGTGTATTGAGACTTTATGTTTTAAAGTGTATGACTAGACCAAATGCTTGTGGTACATGGGTTGTGATATAGCTCAGATTCACCCTCCCTCCAACCACAATGGGGGGCCCTGTCATATTTAATGACTTCATTTAGTGTAATTGTGGTTCTTCCGATCCTGTGTGGTTGAGTAAGTAGTTATGTGCAAAATAAATGATTATACTGAAAAAATAAAATATATGTCATGGCACAACAATGCACACTCTGACATTATTAATTGAATTAAAGAAATTACAGGAAATTAAAATCTAACTATTGTACATGCTCCTTTGGACTGGAGCAACTTTGATTTGTCTTAAGCATGATCAATGTAGGTTTTCAGGTGGGCTCCATTCACCCATCCTGGCGGAAGGATACCATCCAGTTGCATGAGCCTGACTGCACCAGAGTGTCATATTTTCTCAACTATGAATGGACCCAACTAATGCATGCGCAAATTTTCTAGATATTTTCGATATCGTCTATCGTAGAGTAGTACCTTACCCCCTTGCAAAAATATTTTGGACTTAATATGCCTGTCATGCCATGCTTTATTTCTAGCTTTCTCAACTAACCGATGAAAATATGCTAGAAATCTTTCTTCCTCAAGTTCTTGCAAGTTTACGATCCTCTGCGCAACTGATTCATCATCTCTCATGTGTGTAACCCATGTGATATAGAGACTAGGGGTAATAAAATATGTGGGTATGACAACTTATTTCCCATAAACTAACTGAAATGGAGTGTACCTGTGTAGATTCTTTGTGTTGGTCCTCTAATCCCACAAAACTGTTGGAACTCTATAATTCCAGTCTTCTATGTTTGCACAAAATACTTTTGTTAGTCCTCTTTCCATAATTTTATTGAACGCATCTATTGTACCATTATATTGTGGGTGGTAGGGGCTACTATTATGGTGTTGTGTAAGACATTATGTTGTCAATGTTGTGATTGTATTGTTGATAAAGTGACTACCTTGATCATTGGTTAAAATTCTAAGACATTGGAGCTGAGTGATAATGTTCTCAAAGATAAATCTAGCAGATGTATCAGTAGAATAGTCTTGAGCTACCTTGTCTTTAGCCCATGTTGTAAGGTAATCAGTTGCGGTGATGATGTATATGGCCTTCAAGTGCTTAGCTGGGGTGTTGATTGGTCCAATAAAATCAACAACCCACTTCTCAATTTCCTAAAGTGCTCTGACTGGCTAAAGGGGTAATTCATATCTTCGTGATGGCTTTCTGACTCTTTGGTAGAGCTCGCAAGATATAGCATACTCCTTAGCATATTTAAATAATGTATCCCACCATAATCCAACTTGAAGTACCTTCTATGCAGTGGAGTTACTTCCAACATTTCCTCCCACAACTCCATTATGGCATTCCCATAGGATATCCTACCTTTCATGGTTCAAGACACATCTCCTCAGGATGTTGTCAAGTCCCAATTTGTAAAGTTGTATGTCATTCAATTGATAGTCTGCTACACAAACCACCATATGTCACTTATGGGTTGTAGAGTAAGTTTATGGGTAGGTCCCTGTACTGAGGAAGACAACAATGTCTTAAAGATAATCTATGATGGCCTCAATCTGAAACAAGTCTGCATCTGGGAACTTATCATCCATCACTCCGCCACTTTCCCCCGATTTCAACCTGGAAAGGTTATCTAGACCTACATTGTATCTTCCTGGTTTGAAAATTACTTCAAATTAAAAAATCTTGAAACAACAGTAGCCACTTGTAAATTCCTCCTTCCAGTATTGGTTTACTAACTAGGTACTTTAATGAAGAATGATCAATAAAAAATTTGAAATGAAAACCTAGTAGGTAGTGTCTAAACTTTTGTAATTCATAATTCATATATAAACCTTCCCTTTCAGTGGTTCTGTAGTTATTCTCATCTTGTGATAATTTTTTGTTGGCAAAGTAGATAGGGTGGTCCATATTCCCTTCCCTTGGTTCTACTAGAATGGCTTCTAGGGTGATGCCTGATGCATCCACATGTACATGGAATTCAATTTCCCAATTGGGAAATATCAATATAGGCACAATACTTAGTTTTTCTTTGAGAATGTCGAATTTCTTATCGCACTCTGGTGTCCATACAAACAGCTCAAACTTTTTCAGCAATTTCTCAAGGGGTGATATGATAGTTGAATATCTTCTGATAAACCTACGATAATATCTTATATGTCCTAGTGTGGAGCATAACAATTTGGAACTTGTAGGTGGCGGCATGTTCAGAATGACTACTACTTTAGATGGGTCTACTAGGAATCCTTCTCTTCATACAATATGTCCTAGCCGATTTCCATGAGGTACAAAGAAAATACACTTCCTTAGATTCAAAGACATATGCATTTCAGGGCATATATCAAACATTAACCGGATTATCCCGAGGTGATATTTTAATAGGCTATATACCGTCCAATCATCCATAAAAAATTATACAAACGTATGGATGAACTCTCGAAACGCTGCTATCACAATCCAAGAAAAAGTTGCAGCGGCGTTCTTAAAACCAAAGGGAATTACGTTATATGTGAATGATCCCCATTTGATTATGAATGTAGTCTTCTTCTTTTCCTCCTCTATGATTCTGACTTGATGATATCCTTAGAATCTATCTGTAAATGAATAATATTATTTTACCACAACTTGATCTAATACCTCATCGTTGAAATGTGTTGGAAACGAATCATACACACATGTAGAATTCAAACTTGTGTATTCCTTGCAGACTCGAATGCCTTCTATACCTTTCTTACTTTGAATAACTATGTGGCTAATCCATTATGCCTCTTCGATTGGGAAAATAATTCCCTCCACGAGAATTTTGTCCACTTTTTTCTTGACCTTCTCTTTTATTCTAGTATTAAGTGAGTATGGTCTATGCTTCATAGGTCTTGAGCCAGGTTTCAACTCAATTTTCATTTCTCCCATGGCTCCTTTTGTACCTTTCAGTTCTAAGAACGTTTTCGGAAACAAGTCTTCATACTCCTGCAACAGGATATGTACTTCATTCATAGTTTTCTCATTCCATTAGTCTCCTATGGAAGATATTTATAGGATATGTACACTCCCTATGTTAACTTTCCACAACTTCAATGGGTGATTATAGGAGCTACAAGTGAGACTAGGTATAGTATCTTGAATCTCTCTACTGCATTTTGTTTCTTTAATGTCTAGGTTACTAATATCTTTTAAGTCATCAAGTTTTTCCAGGTCTTTCTCAACTTTACAGCAAGGTACAATTATCTTATCAATTTCAAGACATAGACTAGACTAAAGAAAATGAACATGGTCAACACATACTACTAGGCTTGATCTATTTTTACAAATGTCAGTAAAAGGAATTGACATGATTATTTGAAGGACTGTGTTAAGCTCAGGGCACTTACTTGTAAAGGAGAAATCCTTGTAAAATTGCTCTTGTAAGGTTTTCCAATAGTTTATTTGTCTTCTGGTATCCTCATGTATATACTAGGATTTTGGAATTGGCCCTAACGAGTGGAGAAATACGTGATCCCATAGGCGAGATGGTACTTCTGCAAATATCCACTTCTTTAGGAAATGTTCAATATGCGCTCTAGGGTGTTATTGTCCATCGAACAGTTTCGCATCTTGGAAATATATGTTCATTCCATCTTTCAACTGATCACTCCTTTGGAATCAAAATTGGATGTATTTTTTTGCATCCTCCCACTCCATAATCGATGATTTATGGGTGGCCCACCATCTAGCGATGACATATTGCAAGGCCAAGTCAAGAACATAGATCCTTTGATCCATCTCTATTTTCTCTTCCATGTTGAAAAGAAAAATGTGTACCTCTGAGGTACCATATTATGTCGAGGGTTCTTTGACCTTGGTTCCAATCCATCTTGTTTCTCTGATAGTTGTGCATCACCTTGAGAATCTCTCATATAAACCTTGCTTCCAACTGTCAAATTATAGTTCTGAATCCTCGTCAGTAGATTGTATGCTTCTCCAACTTACTGATCCATCTAGAGGAGGAGTTATGTAATCTAGTCTCGCTCTTGTTCTGATGTTGTATAATTGTTCAAAATATTCTGACTCCATGTTATGGTCCATTGGTTCAGTATATCTAGGCCCTACACATGGATCCAAGGGATGAACTACTTTTATTTTGTCTTCTTCAAACATCATTCTGTCCCTCTTTATATCGATGAAAAAATAGTTGTCATATGCCCAATCAATCTTGAGTAGAGCAGGGTAGGGATCCTTATTTCTCATGATTTCAATTACCTCAAAATCAGTTGTGGTCTTAACTCCCACAACATCTATTTCCACATTTTCCATCCTTCCCACTAGGAAAATGCAGTACTTGTTTTCCATTCTCAACTGGATGGACGAATATACTAGTTGAGGTTTTCCCAAAGCTTCCCAGGTCATTTTGGGTAGGATGTTGACATCTGATCCCAAATCTAGCATGACGTCTTTGATTTCAAAATCATCTAGCTGGGATTCTAACCTGAATTATTTTCTCATTCGCATATTTATTCTTCGTATTCTTTGGGTATTCTTCTCAGGGAGGTTGTTACTTACTATGGCTTTTGGGGTCCCCTCATTTCCCATTATTAGGGACAGGGTGTTGCGAGACTTCTCAGTGAGTTGTTCATCCCCTGGGATATCAGAGAATAATTAAAACCAAATATTGATTACACTTTGGGACTGCTCGTGACATAACTTGGGAATTATAGAGTTCCTAGGTGCTAGTAGTGAGGTAGGGGCTTGCACAAGGTTAGGTTGAGAGAAAAATCTAGGAGGATTCTCCATTATTTCTGTAGTTGCGATAATCTTAAATATTTCTATTGCATTTTTTAAAAATAGCTTGTGTTTCACATGATCATACATGTCATCCTTAGGAATATATTTCTAAATTTTGGGATGATTGTCAATGTGTGCTCCAGTATTTTCTCCTCCACGAGTGATGATGTTCATGTTCGATAACTGTCCCCCAATTTCCCTTTTTAATTGTGAGTTTATGATATTACTTCCTCATTGAAGAACCCATTCTTCCCACTTTGTGATCAGTTATGAGAAGTCTTCAGTTATATTCCCATTATTCCTGTAGTGAGATCACCATGGTCATCTTGGGTGAGTGAATTCTCTGGCCAAATGACCTTATTTGTTGCAGTTGTAACATCTGCTCATCCCTATGCATCCATTTCTCACTCCTATGAATCCACCTCCATCCCCATCTCCATGGTCTCTTCCAGGTCCTTGGGGGGTTTCATTTACTCTGAATGATGTTCAACCTAATATTTCAGCAAGTGAGTCCAACGTTCCACATTGAATTGTGGCATGGATTTTTGATGCAAAAAACTCACAATTTATTGTATTGGTCACATTCGTGTACTTCTTCATAATAGGACACTTCCTCGACGCATGTCCATGTGTCCGACAAATTTCACAATACTCTATTATCTTAGAGGTTTGAGCACCTAGGAAGGTATTATATAGCCCTGGTGTATGGAATGGTGGAGTTGCAAACACTTGAGCAAATCCTCTCATTGGTCTTGAAGAAGGTTCCATCTTAATATGAGGTCCCATTCCCCTCATGCCTGAACATTCATTTTCTAGATTCCCTTTTGTGTAGCATCCTTTGCACCAAACTTGAGGTCATCCTGGTCTCTGTGTGGTTAATTCTTGAATATTTTCCATTAGCATTGATATTTGTGCCTAGATTTGTGACAAATTTACATCTACTAGAGGCTTGTTCATCCTCATATTCCCTGGATAAACTTCCATGCCTTTGATTTTCATCGATTGTTCCAAGGCGTTTGTTAATGTGTCTATTTGTTGTTGTGTTAAAGGAATTATCATCAGAGGTAGTAATCCTTGGATGTACCATTCCCTTTGGTGATCTTCATGAATTGGATGTGCTAGCCTCTTGATAGCATCTTTAAACTTTTGGATGTACTCCTAGGAAGATTCCTATTCCCTTTTTTGAATCTCTTGCAACTTAGAGAGATATTGTTTCTATGACTTAGGTAGTTTTAATTCGGTGATGAAATTCGAATGAACTTGGCCAAGAGTGAACTCTTGTCCTCACATCCCAGGTTAAATAGCCTTTGTGTACCATTTGAGATCATGGCCCCTCAAGGTAGTCTAAAACTCTACTAACTTATTTTCATCGAGAGTCCCTCTGGACCTCCAAATGGCTTCACATAAGAACCAATGTTGCTATGCATCTTCGTCCCCTTTGCCCCATAATTTTGGTTATCGGGCGATTGATCCTCCCATATTTCCATCCATTTTGGGTCTCATTGATCCTATCAAAATGAAACCTAACGGTCTTGGTTGTGATACACCTGGGGATATCAATATTCTCCCAGTTTTTATGCTTACAGACTGATTATGACTAACTGGATGTAATGGAATATCAATATCATAAGTAGGCAGTGTAGAATTTACCATGGGTATAGAGGACACCTGGGGACAGATGATTCGGGGTTGGTTCCACTGACTTATGGGGGGGTTCCCTTGATCTGAAAGGTATCATTCTCTTCCTCTAGAGTGGCCTTCTCTTCCTAATCCACAATGTTTCCTGATATCAGGGTTTAATCTTCTTGATCTCCTGCAAGGTCTAGACCTTCTTCATCTTCCCTTGCTTCTCCAAATTCTTCTTCGCGTCCACCCATATGGGGACTCCTTCCTCTCTGTGCTTCTCTATTCTACAATGTTATACTGGCTATTCTTTATTGTCTTCTCAACTTCCTCAACTCTTCCTTCTTTCTTTCATCTATTCCTCTTGATTTGATTTATTTTCGCGACACCTCGGACTGCTTCGCTTCTTTCTTTACCTTTCCACACCACTTCTCAACAATGGTGGCTCTCCTTAAGTCTCACTCATTTTTTGCATTCGTTTCTTGATCTTCTCCCATCTTTCAAAGAACCCTTTCCCTTCTTAGGTCATGATCATACCCCAAAATCACCCTACCCAAAGCATAGGAGTTTAGGCTACCATCTCAGTCGAGGGAATAGGTAACATCCCCTCTTGCATCAAGAATACTTTGATCCACGGGGGAATTTACCTCAACAGTCTTCCCCATGCACCTTTCTTGAAAATTTCTTCTTCTCATGAAAAATATTGGTGATTCTTAGTTGTGAATTCAACGATGTATCCCTCTAGAGTCATATGAACCCACAAATCGACTGCTCATGTGATCTGGTAATCTAGTTGATGAAGTGTTGTGATCTTCTTTGTATCCCAAGTATAGGTCTTCTTGACGCATTCTTGTAATTATGGAGCTTCTTGAAGCCTATCAATCCAATGGAATAGTTCTTCTAGGAATTTTAACAAGAATATCTCATATTGGTCACTCGATTTTTCTGAATAAAAGACATAATATATTGTATTTCTCTCTCTTTTTCCTTGCAACTCTACTTACTTCCATATAAAGGCATCACAATTTGTTTCTCACCATTGTTGAATCTTAGATCTATAGATCCGTGGAAGCATTCTCCTCACAAGTTCCCTTTTAAATAATTTGTCTCGGAAACAAAACCATTTTGTTAGTGCAAAAGTGTTCAGACCAGGGTCCTTCTTAGGTTACCAAAAAAAGGTATTGAAGTAGTCCAGAGTGCTAGCATTTTAATCTTCCCAGGAGGGAAGAAGTCTCACCTGAAGCACAACCCAGACAAGAAAGAGAGGGAAGGGTAAGGATAATACTTAAAAAAACCTCTGAGTCATCAAGACTCACTGTAGTCTTGCGTAAGATGAGCTAACTTGTAACAATTCTAAGTAATTCCTAACAGGGAATAAAGAAACAGAGTTGCATTTCCATTCATAAAGAAGCATTTAGGTGTTGTTGAGCGCCCAACACACCCCAAAAGATTTATGAATTTTTTTTATCTTTTGGGTACCACTTGTTTTCATTTGTCCTTCTTTTTTAATTGAGTCAATTGTGTAGCGATCATTAACTATGTTTCCATGCCTCATCATCGATCAAGATTGGATTTATTTGGGCCTCTCATAGTGAAACCTTTGTATCTAAAAAAGAGCTTGACATTTTAAATAAGGATCCATAGCTAAAATCGTGACCCATGCGCTTATCTTCAGTGTTGGAAAAATCTAAGTAAGTAAACTGACCACATAGTAACAATAATCGTTGATCTCTGATGTATCATCGACATCGGTAAAAAATGGAGTATATTTGCATTGGTTGTTCACAAAGAAGATTCAGAAAATGGAAGATTTCCCATCAACGTTGGCGAAATATGAGAGGGATAAACATTGACATGGGCCATGATGAACCTCCAATAGTTGATTACTGATGTGTTTGTTCGGGGTCCGTGAAATCTCAAATATTTAAATCATGGAAAATTTTCACATTGACACATCATCAATCACCAATCCCTGATGCATTTTTGGCATCGGCAAGTTTCGAGGGGGTAATCGAGGAACACTTGTTTAAACTTATTGTCGATTGTTGATCCTTGATAATTTTTCAGCATCGGTATGGTAGGACCTATTTGTTATAAAGTTTATCTCATGAAAATCCATGATTATGAATAACACTCTTAAACGAAGAATCCAATCTCAAACACCATGTGTCTTTTCCGCATAGGCATTTCATACGGCCTAGTTTCATCCCAAGTCACCTTAGGTTTCCCCGTGTCCCTATCACACTTCCAGGTCAACATTTCCACATAAGTGTTGTACGACAATATGGATCGACATCATAAAATTTTCCAAGATATATCAATGCACATTGTCTAAAGAAAAGTGTTGACTCCTGATCCACCCGTTAAATTAGCGGAACGATGGGACGTTTTTAGCACAAAATAAGATCAAATTCTGCCATTTAATAGGCCAATTAATGTTTCACTCTGCATTCATTGCTACCCCATGCACCAATCGAACAATGAGAATTTAAATCATAGATGAACCACATTATATCCCATACCTGCACCGCCAACCTACGACTGCATTTAAATCTTGAGCATAATGCAGATCTGGCGGTAGATTTTGTAAAACTGCTCCTACACCCTGAATTGAATAACTGATGTGACAAGGTATGTATTATCTCCGTTTAAATCACTAAGAAAGTTTTTCACCCCAAAATTCTTCACCCAAGTTTCTCTTTTCCAGAGTAGTCGAAGAAGCAAAGAGAGTGTCTCAAGAGTTGTGCTTGATTCTAAGAATTTCAAAACTAGGTTAAGCTAGTGCGAAGAAGAGGTATGTGTTAATTTTATCATTTTGGCGATCATACTTTTATGTATCAGCATTCTATCTGCAACATGATTTCTAAAGTTGTCCTCTCTGTGAGAAAAAAATCCTCCAAGGAAGCCAATGACCAAATGCTCACCAAGGGCACCAAAATTGAAGGAAGCATAGGTCGATGAAGGGTCTTCTCCCAGCATTGTGAGGCAGTTGGAATTTTCTCCTAGAGCGGAATCGGTCATCAAAATATTGACTAAGAATCCATTTTCTCAGCCCCCTGTTTTTGGAGATACAAAAGAAACCACAGGATCAACGATAATGCTCCCACAATGGAGAGATTTTTTCAACAAAATTAACTGGGTAGATTACTCGAAATTTATCCCCCACAACGACCCAGATTAAGGGTGCTTGATGACCAATTTTTTCTGAATATCTGGAAGTCATGATTAAATATGGTAGCATGTTGTAACACACCCTCCCCCTTAAATACTCTTTTATAGTAGGGCAAGGAATAATAAATTTCCTTTTTTGTTTACCCTCCAACTATCTCATATCGAGTCATCTCTAGGGTTCCTAACCCGAGGGGGAAGGTCAAGTCATCAACCTTTCCAACATCTGGCATAATCACTGTCTAACCCATTGGTTGAGGGAAGTTTCAACGTCCAGGGTTCGTAGCCATTTTATCTCACAATCCTCCCAAAACATGAACTCCAATCTCATGGATCGAACGACCAAGGGGAGTCCCATAAGATCCATAGATCTATGGTCGATGTCACTTCGTGAATTCAACTTCGAAAGAATTGGGAGAACTAACACACAATATCCCCAATGTGTGAAATCTGAACTCGTAGATCCAATGGTCAAGGATGGTCTCAAAAGATCATCGGATCTACGGTCCAAATCACGTCGCAACTTCGGGTTTCGGAAGTTTAGTCGCACCAAAACATGATTCTCCCAATGTACAAACATCGATATCATTGATCCAATATTCAAGGTGGCTCCCGATAGATACTGGGATCTATGGTCCAGATCACATCGCAAATTCATCTTTGGAAGACTTGGGAGCATTAACACAGAATCTCCTCGATGTGCGAACTTCTAACTTATAGATCCAACGATCCAGGCAGGTCCTAGAAGATCCCCAGATCTACAATCCATATCACATAGAAAATTCAGGTTTCAAAAGTTTGGTTTCACCAAAGCATGATTCTCCTGAAGTAAGAATTCTGATCTCATCAATCTAACGGTAGAGGTGGGTCCCAATAGATCCCTGGATCTACGGTCCAGATCACATCGCAACTTCGGGTTTCAGAAGTTTAGTCGCACCAACACGTGATTCTCCCAATTTGCAAAATATGATCTCATCGATTCGACAATCGAGATGGGTCCTGATATATCCTCGGATCTACAGTTCATATCACATCGCAACTTCACGTTTTGAACGTTTTGTCACACCAACACGCGATTCTCTTAATGTGTGAATTTCGACTCATGGTTCGGATGGGTTCAAGGGTTAACTCTTGTTCTCTTTCCCATGGCCAATGGCCATGACAGCCCTTGGTTTCCTCTGAGAGGATATCATCTGTTCATCTTTCAGACAAGGAAATATCTTCTCTTCCGAGACCTTTTCATTACCGTTTTCTTGAGCCTTACCCTGAACGGGTTAGGGACTTGGGTCTGGAAACTCATATGGCAAGGGGGTCTGGGAGAGGTATCCTCTTCAGATGTGTAGCTTTAGGTCGGCACGATATCTTCTATCTCAACCGTGAAACGTCTTGTGCCCCGAAAATCCTCCAGAGTTAAGCTGAACATATAGTCTATGAGTGAGAAGTGTGAGTTCACAAGGGGATAGAATCATACACATAACATAACCATTTCACATAGAAGGCGTTTATGAATGTATATATATATATCTGTATATCTAAGACCAATAAATAGTATATATATATACATATATAAGACAAATAAATTAGTCATCATTCTAATTCAACAATTGAAGCAGGGAAAAGACTTATCAGTACTAGTCAACGTAAAGTGACTACTGCAAGGGGTGCCCGTTTCCACCCAACCGTAAGCTCAGTCACTCCAAACGTATTTAACACTATACACCCACGATCTAGATAACGATTCTATGTAACACAACCTTTCTTCTTTCTCAGCCATAGTAGGGATAGAGGTTACTCTCCTCTTCCCGCATGATCCTGGCAATGGTTTACAGGGTACCAAGAAAGGAGGACTAGCCTCGTTTATCAGCTTGTATCATAACCTCTTCTGCCATTTCCTGTATCTAGAATGCCTATTTTTTTAGTTCTTCCTTGAATCCCCGAGACTCACTTCACGTCTCTGCACTCTTCGCATGCGTATTTTCCTCCCCCTCACCACAGCTTCCTTTTTCGCCTCTTTCATCAAGGTCGCGTGTGGCTCGAATTCCCAATCCACAATCAGGTCTGGAAGCATTACAGATGAATTTTATGCCCCATCCCCTCATTAACTCTTGAGGAAGTCTTCAAACCCACCAGCTTGACTGTAATTCATTTCTGGGTCAGAAGACAGTTCTAGTCCTGAGCAATTAAATCCAATAAGCATTGGTTTGGTGAAGGCTAAAGCAACCATTCCTGGTCCCCCTCGCACTCTCTTGGTGTAGAATTCATGGTCTTTACAGGTAAACCCCCCACCTTCCAGTAGTCATGCAAAACTTGTTCATTTCTTAGTAAATAATTAGGTTCACATTCGTTTACCTTTCTAACAAAGGTCCATCAAATCAATATTCACACATTTAAAGTTTTCCATAGTCTCTTGGCCATTTATAGTTATATTTACAAGCTGGGGGAAACAGGGTGTTACAATTCCCTCCCCCTTAAAGGAACATCGTCCTCGATGTTCTATCTATTAGAATATATTGTATGTACAGAAGTGAACAAAAATGGATATGAATGTCTCAGCACATCCTCCATTTCCTATGTGGCCTCATCTGGGCCAAAGTGTTTCCACTACACCTTGACTTGTCCAATGGTTTGGTTCCTGAGTGGGGTTTCCTTATTGTCTAGTATGCATTGAGGTTTTGGTAGGAATTCTCCCTCCAGTTCCACCTGGATCATAGACCAATCAATTATATTATTGGAATCATGTACATATTTCTTCAACAATGAAACATGGAAAACATTATGTGCTTTTACCGTGGGAGGGAGTTCTAGCCTATATGCTACAACCCCCAGTCTATATATAACTTCAAAAGGTTCACAATACCGAGGCTTCATCTTGGCACAAGCTCCCATCCTCAGGGAAATATTCCTAGGCCTAACCCTAAGATAGACATGGTCTCCTGTCTTGAATTCTCTGGGGGTTCTCTTTCTATCGACATAAATTTTTGGTCTATCCTAAGCAATTTTTGGATTTTTCTTTATCTGAATCACTTGTTGTTCCATTTCTTTCAACATGTCGGGTCCAATTGTAATTTTGTTCACGGTAGTTCTCCAACCGACTGGAGTGTTGCATGGTATACCATAGAGGACTTCGAAATGGCTCATATTTAGTGATTCTTGGTAGTCGTTGTTGTAGGAAAATTCCACCAGGGGTAGGTAATCTTCCCACTTTTCAGGTTTAAGCATTACATTCATCCTTAGAATTTCTTCTAAGATTTGTTTCACTCTTTCCACCTGTCCATTGATTTGAGGATGATAGGTTGTGCTAAACAATAATTTGGTCTCTATTCCAACCATCGAGGATTTCCAAAAGTTTGAAGTAAATTTTGTGTCTCTGTCAGACACGATCTCCTTAGCCATGCCATGTAGTCTGAATATATCCCTCATGAATATGTTTCCAATATCTATTACATTGCAAGTCAATTTGAAGAGAATGAAATGAGAGGCCTTTCTCAATTTATCCACCACTACCATGATGGCATCATTTTGCCTGGTCAATGATGGTAATCTGGTGATGAAATCCATGGATATGGTCTCCCATTTCCATTCTGGAATTGGTAGAGGTTGTAATAATCCTTCTGGGTGTCAGTGTTATTCTTTAACTTGTTGGCATTCTAGACATTTAGCTAAATACTCAACTATGTATTTCTTCAATCCAGGCCAATATAACTGTTTTCTAGTGTCTGTGACCATCTTCTGATAGTCTGGATGGTCGATGTATGGTGTCTTGTGCAATTTGTCCATTATGAACCTCTTCAAGTCATCACAACTTGGAATATATAGAAACTTTTGGTAAGTCAACAGGCCTCCATCTAGCATCTGGTAGCCTTCATACTTTATCCATGCGATTCTTTCTCCAGGTATGAGGTCATGATCTGGAAGAATGTGTCTATTTCTTATGGATTCCTGACTCTTTCCCTGACATTCATCTTGTCCGTGCTCACTGCTGCTAGGTGAATTTTTTTCATACTTCTACTAACGGAATTGACCACCCTATTTTCCTTTCCCTTGATATGTTTGATTTAAAAATCAAACTCTCTAAGGAGGTCCATCCACCTAGCTTGTCTAGCATTGAGTTTTGGTTGGTCAAACATGTGCCCAATCCACAGTGGTCTATCATAAGTACAAATTTCCTACCCAGGAGGTAATGCCTCTACATTTTCAAAGCATTCATAGACAACTGTAGATCATGGGTCACATAGTTGACTTCATCCCCATTCAATTTTCAGGATTCGTAGAAAACTACGCTTCCTTCTTGCATAAGGACTCCTCTGATTCCTTCCTTCCATAAATCTATTCACATGAAGAAGTCATTATTGGGGTCAACGATCTTCAACAGAGGCACATGGGTCAAAAGGTTATTTAGTGACTAAAACCTTTCTTCACATTCCGGTGTCCAAATGAATTTAACCCCCTTCCTCTCGAGGGCAGTGATTGGAAAACCAATCTTGGAAAACCCTTTTATAAATCTCCTATAGTATCCTGCTAAACCCATAAAGGATATGATATCTAAAACATCCTTTGGGTTAGGCCATTCCAAGATGGATATTATCTTGTTAGGGTCTACTGCTATTTGTTCTTCAGATATGACATGGCCCTAGTAATGTATTTGCTTCTGGAAAAAGTCACACTTGCTAAATTTGGCGTAGAGTTGATGCTCTCTTAGCACTTGAAATACAGGTCTAAGATGTTCCACATGTTCCTCTCTATTCCTGGAGTAGATTAAGATATCATCAAAAAAATCCAATACAAATTTGTCTAGGAATTTGTTGATTACATTGTTCATCAATCACATAAAAGTGGCAGGGGCATTGGTTAATCCAAATGGTACCACCACAAATTCGTAGCGACCATATATTTTCTTAAAGGAGGTTTTGTGAATGTCTTCATCCTTGATTCAGACTTGATGGTACCTAGATCTCAAGTCAATATTTGATAAAATGGAAGAACCCCCCAATTGATCGAACAAATCATTTATTCTGGGTAAGGGGTATTTGTTCTTTATGATTACGTTATTGAGTTCTCTATAATCTATTTATAGTCGTAGTGTACCATCTTTCTTTGTCACAAACAAGACTGGTTCTCCCCACAGAGACACGTTGGATCGGATGTAGCCTTTTTCAATGATTTCATTTAGCTATATTTTTATCTCAACTAGCTCAGGTGTACTCATCCTATAGGTTTTCCTAGATACTGGCATTTCTCTTGGTGCAAGTTCTATATAGAAGTCAATATCCCTTCTCGGAGGTAGACCCGATACCTCTTCTGGAAACACACCTCTATAGTCTCTTAGTATGGTATTGTCTTCTAGGCTTGGTCTATCATCTTCAACAGGTTTTGACACCTATATTTCATATAGAGAACATCCCGTTATGAAATAATTTTTCATTTGAAGGGTCAATATTCGTCTCACCGAGACAGGTTTTTGGATCCCTCGAAGGGTTATCCTTCTCCCCTCTTCATTTACACATTATAGGTTTTTATGATAATAGTCCAACTTAGTTTTATATGTATCTAGCCAGTCCATACCAATCAACAGGTCATATGATCCTAGGGGTTGTATGTTAAGGGTATCCTGGGTGGGAAATTCGTCCAAAATGAATTGGAAAGATGGTATGACCTCCACTATTTTCCTTTTGGTGTCATTCACTAATTGTACCAACCATCACTTAGTATGTATATGTGGTTGAAGTTTACACTTATCAACGGTCTGAGGGTCCACATAACTCAAATTTGAACTAGGTTCAATTAAAATAGATACTAGATGGTTGGTGATCATACCTTCCATGTCCACCACTGAGGCTTGGTGGTCGACTTGTTTATTATCCACGGATGCATAAATTTTTGGCATACTCCTGGCCACGTCATTGATAGTGGTAGCCTCTTGGACATTGTAAACCCTCCTACTATGTTGTTGTTGGTGCAGGAAGTCCCTCAGTATATGTTCTTCTCCACAACCCCAACATTTCAAGAGTTCTTTCTTTGGGTTGTGATTCTTTGCCGAGTTTGATCCAAAAGGTTTATTTCTACTCTGGGAGGGGAAATTTTGTTGATGTACACTTCGGCTATGAAATATCATCCTTGAATCCTTCTTATATTTTTTAAATCTTGTGGATTTGAACCTCTTTTTCTGGAACCCTGAACTATTATACTACTTCCATCCCTTGCGAGGTTCCGTTTGAGGCCCAAATTGTTCATAAAAATATCTTTCCTTCGGGATTGTAACATCCCACTCTGGTGCACTGAGAACACTTATTATTTGAGGGCACTTGCTCGCGAGTGATCTGGACCCTTTTTATGTTAGACCTTTTATATTGAGTATGATGAGATTGACAGATGATGTGAGGTGTTACTATTTGAAGTAGACAGGTGCTATTGACTCAGTTTTATTGAGTGTGCAGGGTTTTGACTTTGAGGATGCAGAGGCATCGGCAGGACCCCCTTGGACTCTGGACTGAGTCAGGGAGTGCGCTTTTGGGTTGATATGTTTTATGTTTCATTTGATTTGATGTTTTGATGTCGACATTTCTGACATGATTATTGGTGATGCAGGCTGACGATAGCTTGTCGACTTGACTCACATATGGAGTAAAGGGTCCACACACAATTGCAGAGAGGTTGAGGGAGAGGGGTGGACAGCAACCCTGGGACCGCCTGCTAGCACTCCCACCGTGGTTCGAACTGTAGGTTAACGATTACCTAGTTCGAGAGGACCCACGATGCCGTGAGGGCCAACTGCGACAGTCGCTCACGATGATTCTAAGGGGCGCGCAATAAGGCGGGGGCATTATTCCTTAGAGCCCTTAGTCTCCTATTAGTTCACCTGGCAGAGTATTGACTCCAGGGGTTATAGAGGTCTACCAATCAGTCAGTCGGCGAGTGGCACCCTTGGAGCACGTGGTGCATCCTGAAGGGCACGTCGCACAGAAG
>JZKD02S1606557.1:403698-424548 GCA_000966675.3 Picea glauca
TCCATTCAAGTTTAGTTCCCTTCTTTTGAAAATAAGTGATGGGATGAGAAATCTTAGAGAACCCTACTATGAACCTGCTGTAGTAGCCATCTAATCCCATAAAATATCTTACTTCTGACACATTTATGGGTGTTGGCCATCTCCTAATGGATTCAATATTTTCTAGATATAGTTCTATGCCCTTCTCTAAAATAATGTGTCCCAAGTAATGGATCTGTTTTTGACAAAACGAGCACTTACTCAGCTTGGCATACAACTGATTTTCTCTCAACACTTGCAAAACCAATCTTAAGTGATGTTCATGCTCCTCTTTAGACTTAGAATAGATAAGTATGTCATCCAAGAACACTATTAGAAACTTATCCAAATAATTTATGAATATGCCATTTATTAAGCACATAAAGACAGTTGGTGCATTGGTCAGTCCAAATGGCACCACTACAAATTCATAATGCCCATACTTGGTCCTAAAGGTTGTCTTATGAATGTATTCTTCCTTGATTCTTACCTGATGGTATCCTGACCTTAGGTCAATCTTTGAAAATTTATTTTCTCCTCTTATCTTATCAAAGAGGTCATCAATTCTGGGTAGAGGATACTTGTTCTTTATAGTATACTTATTCAGTTGTCGAAAGTCAATACATAGCCTCAAGGTTCCATCCTTCTTTTTGACAAAAATTATGGGTGCTCCCCAAGGTGAAACACTTGGACGCATGTACACTTTCTTCAACAATTCCTCCAACTGTATTTGTAATTCTTTTAAATCTGGTGTGCTCATTCTATAAGGTGTTTTTGACACCGAGGCAGCTCTGGGCACTAAATCAATTGAGAAATATATCTCCCTTCTTGGTGGAAACCCTGGTATTTCTTGGAATACATCTTCAAATTCCTCTAGTACCGAGAAATATTTAGGGCTTGGCCCCTTGGTATTATCTGTCTCTTCCACATGAGCTGCATACAATTGACATCCTTTCCTAAAATATCTTTTCAGCTGTAAGGATGAAATATTCCTTGTATAGATGGGTCTTGGAACTCCTTTCACATTGTTCTAATTTCTATCTTCATCAAGATAGGTAAATGTCTTTCTATGACAATCTAGGATAACATGATGCTTTTCCAACAAATCCATTTCAATTAGAATATCATAAGACCCCAATGGTATGATATTTAGATCCACACTAGTATTCATGCCATTAAGACTTATGGAACAACTTCTAACCATATCATGGATTCTCCTTTTGGTTCCAATGTCTAACTGAACCAAACTTGTTTTTCCAAGATTACTTTTCTCCAAATGTAATATATCCACTATTTTAGGATCAATGTAACAATGACTTGCTCATGAATCAATTAAAATAGAAACAACATGATTTATGATCTTACCTTCCACATTGATCATATTGGACCGGTACTCTTCTTGTCAATCATCTAAATATGCATTGATTCTTCCCATATCGTTGATTGTTGTAGCCTCTTGGACGTTGTGCATAGTCTTCATTTATTTCCTTTCTATCTGAGCAATCCTTGTACAGGTGATCTTTTTTGCATCCCCAACATTGGATAGGTGGTCTTCCTCTTTTTCCCAAGGAGTCTTATTTCTTGGATTCACCCTTAGCATACTAATCTTGATGACTTCTACTAAGCTCATTCCTATTGAAGGGATTTTTGAATCCTTTCCTCCTCTCATCGGACTTCTCCTTTTTCTTATCCTTCTAATATTTCTGCAGGGACTCTCTTCCCTATCCTTTCTCATACAGGTATTTATCCTTCCTGATGGCCTCGATCAAGGCCTTGGGCTCATCATACATAATCTTTTCTTTATAACAGGCTGGAAATCCACTTAGAAACCTTTGTATCTTTACCTTTACATCATTTATAAACCCAACATATTTTAACAATCCTAAGAACTTCTTGTCATACTCTACCATAGTCATGCCTCACCGCCTGAGTTCGAAGAACTGTTGCATTTTCTTGTCATAGAACTGCTCTGAGAGGTACTCCTTATGGAATTACTTCTTGAACTTCTTCAAAGTGATCCTATTCTCATTAACATATTCAAATTTTTTTATTTGATCCCACCACATTGCATCTTTCACGTGTAAATGCTATGTGGAAATCCTGACTTCCAGGTTTGATGAATAGTTATGCAATTGAAAATACCTCTTGAGTCCAAGAAACCATGCTACGACATCATCTTCCCTTTCTTTTTCACCATCAAAGGATGGTGGCTTGAGCTTCCTCAAATCTCCTTGCAAACTTTCCACCTCTTGTCTCCTTCTTTGGTGCCTACTAGGAGACACCTCCACACTGCTTAAGGAATATTCAGATGCATAAAAATTCATTTCTGAGTAAGGAGGTGGGTGGTGTCTATGAGATCTGCTAGCACTTCTGGAATAAACAACTCTTCCATGATCATCTCTTATTTCATGACACCTGCCTCCTTCCTCTTGCTTTGATCCATTCTTGGCTTGAATTTGAAATTGATTTAAGCTCTACAACATGTGAGCATTTATCTGAATTTGCTCCCTCATCATCCTCTTATTGTCTTCTTTGTAGCTCTGGACTTCTATTTTCAGGCTTCTTACAGTTTCTATTAATGTTTCTTTCTCTTCTTTTCCCTTGTGTCCATTGGAATCTATCCCTTCATTACCAACTCTAGTATTTTGGCCTTTGGCATCCTTATCATGGTTGGAGGATGCCTTGCCTTATTCAATTTCCTCAATACGCATCCTGAGATGATGTGTTTAACCCCCTTAATTCTGCAAAATGTCCAAGTGACCATTTTGTTAGAATTATGCATATGACAAACAAAATTTGTCAAACCATGTTGCAGGTCCTTTTTTTCTTCTCAATTCATGAAGAACATATATGTATCAATCTGTATCATATAACACTCCCATGTTATCCTTTAGCCGATATAGAATTTTAATTCTGCACAGGAACTCCCTTCAAACCACTTCCCCAGGTGACCATGGATCGAAACCACAGCCAAATCTCTCCTGGCACTTTAGAACTTCATAACCTTCAGTCAGGACTAGATCAATGGTCCTCATTCTCATTCACGATCAACAATCAAGATCCACTTCAGGACTCCGCTCTTCGGGACTTCGGGACTTTCAACCCTGCATTCCCCCGAAGTACTATGTACCCGAAGTTTAGGATCAGGTGCCATGCATCCACCTCAAATCAAAGGCTCTAGTTCTCTTTGGGACTTCAGCCTTCGGAAGTCTCAACTTCCCCTGCTTGCTTCCTCCCAGAATGATTCCACCCAGAGTTCATGATCTGGTGATGCGTCTCCTCCCACAAATTGACATCTATGAATTGCTTTGTCTCTTCGGCCTTCGAGAGTTCAAAACTTTCATCCTTCAATTTATCCCTGAGTTATTTCACCTAAAATAAATGATCCATCAATGTGTGTCTCTCACGGATCAATGACTATCAATTTATTCAGCTCTTCAAGATTCAGGAGTTTCAAACTTTTTTCCTTCACTTTCTCCCAGAGTGTTGATCCTCCGAACCACTACGATATCTACTATCGTGTGTCTTCTAAGATCAACGATCGATATATACTCTGGCCTTATGGTCTTCGGGAGTTTTTGACCCAACACAACTGTCACATATTTTTCCTCTTGATTGCCCAGTCTCTAAATGGCACGGTCTGTCGCCACATGGTGAGATACTAAAAGCAGACACATGACCCAATCGGGCGGGTGACACATGTCATTTTCTAACTGACATTTCAATCCTCCATAGGTTCAAAACTCAATAACACATGGAACACATCCCATGTGTCCATTTCATCCCAAGTGATGTCCGCGAGCCACGTGACTTCGAAATTTCGGGCTTCAGAAACTTTTATGCTTGCCTTCTGGGGTCCACGTCACCTCTAGGTGATGTCATCAAGCCCCACCACTTTGGCTCTTTGGGCTTCGAAATTTTCCACACTAGCACTCTTCTAATTCTCCCAAACTCCGAATTCCTAAACTGGCCAGTATGGCGACATGTGTCTCCCTTATTGGACGATCCATATTAACCCACGCCTTTGAGAGATACTACTGCAAAGATCAACGGTTCTCAATTACTTTAGGACTTAGGGTAATTCTTGCGCTAGTGCTTTGCTCTGCAAAACCTTCTGGACTATTAAGTCTCTAAAGTAAGAGATCTGGCACCGAGTGTCCTCATTGATGTATCGTCCAAGTGAACTCTGGGTTTTGGGCCTTCGTGAGTTCTAGATTTTCGCAACGGTCTTTCTTCCGATGTGGTTATCCACCGGAGTGTAGGATCTCCTGCCATGTGTCCACTTCAATCAGCGATCTGGATCTACTTCGGCTCTTCGTAGTTTCAATGTTCAAGCACTAACATGTCACATCACTTAATTCCTTTCAATTTGAGAGGGCTTGCATCGGCGGTTTGGAGTATACAGCCTTTCTCCCCACAATTATTTTGATGCTAACACATAACCCCTCAGTGAAACCGTGGTTTGGATTGCGTCATTGTCTTGGGGAATTAACTCTCGTGCAACTTGGGTCCCCGCAATGCCTCCTGGTCGTTGATCTCTTTCCAATGAGATCTGACAATTGTGACTTAAAATTTTCTTCTCTTTCATCGGATGACCCTTTCTCACCTACCCTTTGATCCAATGATCCTATATATCTCTCAATCCCACAATGGAAATCACTCCTAAATTCAAAGGGGATGGTCATGATCTGTCAAACCCTTACATAGGATCTCTGAATTTCTAACTCCTGCCTAGATTCTACAACGTGATTCCTCCTGATATTTTCAACTTCACGGTTAGAATTTGATCTCAACCACGAGACTCTGACCAATAGATCTGGCCCATACCGGCCTGGTGTTTCAACCGGAAGCTCTGATACTAATCTGTAACATCCCCAGCCACCCACAAGCCAGGGTATGCTACTTTCAATCCCACCCTTGGACTTCTTTCTCTTACCAATACCTTTTTAAATTAATAAGGATGCATAAAAGAAAAGATCTAGCAACATGAACAACAATAACATAATAAATTCATATACAGATAAATAATACCACAAAAGAGAGCACTTATCTTTATAGAATTTGACACCAACTTGCTACAGACCAAGGACATTTCATCCAACCGTAGACACTATTGCTCCAAATATCAACAGTAGTGTCACCCCCAAGCTAGGGCTATGAATCCACAAGGACAGTTCCAGAGTGTTATTTGGCTTCCCAAACTAGTCAACACTCAATATCCCATAGGATTTCCCAACACTCACAATAATCCAAGTACCCAACTCTCTTCTACCCGGCCTGCACCGCCTAAGAGAATGGACCTCCATCCTTCTCTTCCACACAATCCCTCAGGCAGTTCTTCCCCTTCCAGGGCTGCAACACAACTGGTCTAGAATCTCAATGTTGTAAATATCAGGACTTGCATCAGTGAACAAAGTTGGACACAAGAAAACACATCTCAGACATGCAGGCCTCAAGTCATGGTTGGATTACACCAGCGACCTCTACAACCAAGGATACCATGGCTTCTCTTCAGCGGTTTGTTTTCCTTTCCCAAGCCAAGACACGGATGAGAATGGATCAACAAGTGATAGGTAAGGATGGGATGAATGAATGAGTGAGTAAGTGAGTGAATGAATGAACCAGTGATAAAGTGGATGAGTGAATAAGAGAATGAATGAACAAACAAGTAATCAACGAACAAGCCATCAGTCAAAATCCTCATCAGATCAGAGATGGGTTTAAGTAATTTCGTGGGGAATCAAGAAACTCTTGGCCTTCCCCAAGAAGATGACATAACCGATCTACTCCCTTATACAAAAAGGGTAATTAAAATAGGAATAAACACTTAGCCCCTCAATCCCCTTCTCTTGTGGAATCATAGCCCCATATAACTCTAGTCCTTGTCTGTCTAGCATCCAACGTTGTATTTATTATTAATAATGATCAAAACATTACATTTCTTGGGCACAATGGTCTTTTAATAATTTTTTGGGCGCTCTGGCCTCTCATCATTCTAACAATACATTATTTAAAATGGGGGTTCAAAACCTGGGGTGTTACAAGAGGAAATAGCTCAGCTTCCCTTTACCCATAACAAAAAGGCTATGCAATCCTTCTTTGGGAAAATTAATTTTGTGAGAAATTTCATGCCCGATTTCGCTGAAACTGTCAAGCCCTTATAAAAAATTATTTGCAAGGATGCATATTTTAAGTGCGATGACAAGCAAAAAAATGCTTTCAAAAATATCAAGACTGCAATATCTCAAGCTCCAGTGTTGCGAAGTCCCGACTTTAGTAAATATTTCTTCTTCTATACTTTTGCCTCCAACCAGTCCTTAGTTTCAGTATTGATCGAGAAGGATGATGATAACAATGATACTTTGGTCTCATTTATGAGAACTAATCTCCAAGGAGACGAATTGAACTACCCTTTTATAGAGAAACAAGCTTATGCGGTGTACAAAATAGTAAAACATTTCATATCTTACATCCTAAAAAATCACACCAAAGTCATTGTGCCTCTTCCCGCAGTCTAATTCCTATTCACTCAACAACAAATGGGGGAGAGACGGGGAAATTGGATGGCATTTGTCCAAGAATTGGATCTAGATATAAAACCTACCAAATTAGTAAAGGGACAAGGAATGGTAAGTAATGAAGTGTCTTCCTAGTGGTCGAGTAAATCCAAAAGGGAAAGATGGAAATTTGGAAAGGATCACTTGTACCTCCAGATAGAGATAGGAAGAATTTCACATTAAATTTTCATCTTGTAGATAACAGACTTCATCCTCTCCGACTCGCTCAGGGAATTTCTACCAGAAATAAATCAATTATATTAAATAAGTGCAAATTTGAAGAGGGTATGTAGTAACTTCGTCAGGTCTATGGACACTCGTTGGCATCAGAGCAAGGTCTGTGACATCGGGTTGACTATGTCAGGGCTATGGACACTCGCTGAAAGAAAAGAAACACCGTAGCGAGGGAATAAAGATAACTAAAATGGACTCAAGCCAATGAATTCCTTACCTGGATCTTGTCGAGAAGGGATGTGGTTCACAGTCAAGAGAAACGAAGGTGGGATAAGAGATAAACTCCATAGGCGGACCTAGATTCACGAACCTAGGAAATTGGACATGCATGGATAGGAAATACACTGATAAAATAGAATCCAGTTGGTTTCTCAATCAACTTATTCACGAGCTAAGACCGAAGGAAGGATAAAATATTCTTCTTTTTCCCAGAGAATTGCCATTTGTTGAGCGCTCAACACACCCTAAAATATTTATGAATTTTTTTCTCTTTTGGGTGCCACTTGTTTTCTTTTGTCATGTTTTCTGAATTGATTCAGTTGTGTAGCGATCGTTAAGTGTGTTTGTATGTATCATCATTGATCAAGATTGGATTTATTTGGGCATGTCATAGTGAAACCTTTATATCTAAAAAAGAACTTGACATTTTAACTAAGGATCCATAGTTAAAATTGTGGCCCAGGCGCTTATGTTCGGCGTCGGCAAAATCTGAGCAATTAAAAGGACCACATAGTAACAATAATTGTTGATTGTCGATGTATCATTGACATCAGTAAAAATCAGATTAGATTTGCATTGGTTGTTCACAGAAAAGATTCAAGAAATGGTCTATTTCCCATCGGCGTCGAAGAAATATGAGAGCGCTAAATATTAACATGGGCCATGATGAACCTTTAATATCCGATTACTGATCCATTTTTTTGAGGTCAGTGAAATATCAAATATTTAAATCATGTAAAAAAATTTCATTGACACATCGTCGATCACCAATCCCCGATGCATTTTTGGCATCGACAAGTTTTGAGGGGGGAATCCAGAAACACTTGTTTAAACTTATCGTCGATCCTTGATACTTTTTCAGCATCGGTAGGGTAGAAATTGTTTGTTAAAACACTTATCTAATGAAAATACATGACTCTAAATAACATTCTTGAACGAAGAAGCCAATCTCAAATGCCACGTGCCTTTGCCGAGTAGGAATTTCATGCAACCTAGTTTCATCCTGTGTCACCTTAGGTTTCCTCGTCTCCTAGTCACACTTCCAGGTCAACATTTCCACATTAGTGCTATACAGCAAGATGGATCGGTGTCAGAATTTTTTCCAAGAGATATCAACGCACATTGTCTAAATAAAAGCAATGACTCTCGATCCACCTGTTAAATTAGCAGAACAATGGGACATTTTCAGCACAAAATAAGATCAAATTCTTCCATTTAATAGGCCAGTTAATGTTTCTCTTTGCATACGCTACTACCCCATGCATTGATCGAACAACGGGAATTTGAAATCATCGATGAACCACATTATAGCCCGCGTCTGGGCCTCAAACCTATGACTGCATTTAAATCTTGAGCATAAGGAAAATTTGGCAACAGATTTTGTAGAACCGCACCTACACCCCTAATTGAATAATTGATACGACAAGGTAATTATTATATCTGTTTAAATCACTAAGACAATTTTGAACCCCAACATTCTACACACAAGTTTCTCATTTCCAAGCTAGTCGAAGAAGCGAAGAGAGTGTCTCAAGAGATGCACTTGATTCTCAGAATTTCAAAACTAGGTTAAGCTAGTGCGAAGAAGAGGTATGTGTTAATTTTTTCATTTTGGTGGTCGTATTTTTATGTATCAGCATTCTATCTACAACACGATGTCTAATGTTGTTCTCTCTACAGGAAAACATTCATCCAAGGAAGCCAATGACCAGACTCTTGCCAAGGGCACCAAAATTGAAGGAAGAAGAGATCGGTGAAGGGTCTTCTCTTGGTGTTGCGAGGTAGTTAGAATTTTCTCCTAGAGCGGAACCGGTCATCAAAACATCGACTAAGAAGGAATTTGCTCATCCCCCTTCTTTTGGCGATATATAATCAACCACTAGATCAAAGATAATTCTCCTACAATGGGGATATTTTTTCAACAGAATTAACCGAGAATATTACAGGGACTTTATCCCCCTGAGTGACCCGGATGTAAGGGCGCTCGATGACCAGGTTTTTTAGAATATCCAATGGTTGTGCTTGCATATGGTATCCTTTTGAACCTCAGTATTTCCCTGCATTCATACTCTATGTTGGATAATCGATCACACATATGCTAATACGTGCCTAATCAATGATGAGAATGGTGGATGTGTCACATTTTTTCTCCCGACAGAGGTCCAGAAATATTACAAGATCAAGAACCCGAAGGAGTGGTTGAACACAAATTTCATGGTGAATTTCTATGAATTCCATGACACTATCCAATTAATGACCTCCTGGTGGAAGGAGGATAAGAAATTCACAAACTGGAGCAATGGCTAGTACGGGACAACAAATCTAACGGAGCCATATACTTAATGGCTCTAATTTTTCAATTATATGGGGAAAAATATTGTGTTATTTCTGGGAGTATCTTCAATTGGGGAGTAATCATCTCCAAGAAATTGAGCACCATTATATTGCAGGCTCAGACACAAAAGGAGGGAGAAGCACCTGCTTTTGACATGGATTCATATCTTCTAGACATGGTCTGCGCAAGGAATGTATTCGTCGGCATGAATATGAGATGCCATGTCGCAGAGCTACCTTTACATGTCTACCTCAACATCCTGTCGAAAAACAGGTACAAGAAATCATATGCTCTCATTTTCAATGAATTCATATCTCGGGTTTATTTCATTATTTTCAAAAAAGAATGCCCAAGATTGTTTGTAGTAGCCAAGAAAATGATTCAAAAGTAGGCCACTGGTACCATGATAAAACCACAATGTATATCAGGGTATTTGGGGCCACCGACGCACCACATTTGCTCCTCGCTCACGTCCTAGATCGGCTCGTCGTAGGATAAATCTATTACCAGACCATCTTGTAGGGCTATAATGCCACTTTGGTTAAGGACAAGAAAGGAGCGTTCATACCCTATGGTTTCAATGCAGGTTTTTGCATAGTAAATGATATTGCACAAGATAAATAAGAGGGTTTGATCTAGTTGGAATATAGGTTCCCAATAGGACAATTTTGTAAGCATGACCCTAAAGGCCTAGTTATCCAGCATGCATCACAAGTCTCTTCCTGCTAGCCATATGGACATGACAAGTTTGAAGATGAGATCTTTACAGAATGTGCTCAGGATTGGGAGGAGGTACTATAGATAAAATCTAACCCAAACATAACTAGGTTCAAAGCTATGAGTATGGATGAGCAAGTTGAAATGATAGAACAAATGAATTAAGAAGCTCTTAGGGTTAGAGAAGGGAACAATGCAGCAGAAGGAATAGAGGCACAAAGGAGGGGAATGTTGTTATTATAAGAATCCCAAAGAGTCATCCAGAACTAGAGAATGATCCTCAACTATTAGAAACTATGAGGATCACCTCGACCGACCCAAGAAATGTCAGAGCGAAGCAAAATGGATCAGAGTAAACTCCACTAGAGGAAACCATCGGTCTGGAAAATCCTAGAGTTCCATCACCACAGGCTAGATCGTCAGTGACCATTCCAACCCAGCATTAGATTCCAAAAACATCAAGTGAAATGGGTGTGCTTAATACCCTTTTTTATCTAATTAATATCTATGATGATGAAGAGAGTTCGGAGGTCTCTCTTATAACTTCGATACCAATTATATTAGAGAAAGAATCAGGGGGAGCATATGCTCCAACCCCTGATGCATCAATTACAAACCCTCTACAAGGTGACCATGAGGCCAAGAGTACCTTAGACACTAAACTTCTCGACCTATCGAGGACCCCGAAAGACATCTCCAAGGATGAGCTAGGATCAGGGGATTAAAAAGAGTAATTGCAATAGCCAGAGATCACCACCTAAACAACCTATCACCAAGTAATTATTGAGCCTATCACTGTCTCTTCAATTTTTGGCGATACCTCACCAGATGAAGGTCAAACCATTGGAACATATGGAAGTTTCCCCTATCAAAGAAGTACAATATTCATTCCTAGAGAAAATACATATGGAAGTAAGCTTGGAAAACACTCTGACCTGGGGAGACCAACAAATCCCTGAGCCCGTTGATGAGGTCATCGATAAACATGTGATTTCTTACGATAGGAAGAGGAAAGTTATCATGAGGAGGAACTACTTCCAACTTTTATTTCAATAGTTGATGCTGTAATGAGGAAGAGTTTATGAATCTATTAATAAGATATCTTTTTCAATATTTTAACAGTTCTTTTGTTCTTAATGATGAAAATAAAATTGTTGTGTTAATGTGTGATTGATGGTAGGCTAAGAAAACTATTTTTATTGCACTCATCTTATTCCATGCATATTTTCCTTTAATAATTGTATCTCAGTCATTGTTGAGATACCAACAAGTTAATGTATTATTACCAGACTTGTAATAGGTGTGAATATCACTATTTGCATACTAGAGCACGAGGGTTATCCCAGGCTCAGTTGGTGTATACCAACACACCTTACTTTATCATACTCATCTAATAAAAGAAAAGTCAAAAGATAACGTTTAATCTAAAGGAGGAACTTTCACAAAAAAATATCCTCTCAATGACTAAGTAAATCGCATCGATAAATTAGTTAGATCGAAAGATCTGGAGAACCATTCCACCCAGCAGAAGCTGCAGAGTGTAATTGGGCCTCTAAGGTGGGTTTGGTTCCTATTGTTGAGTTAAAGCGATCTTGGACCCATCAACAGGTGTATCATACATAAATATAATACAAAACAACATTCTATGCATGCATAAAGACCAAATACACAGGATGTATATTCAAAATTTAGACCTCCATTTATATTAACAATACTAAACTATGATGCATTGACAGTCTGGTTCTTACCCAGATCTCCAACACTCAACTATGTTATAGTATAGCCAATTACATCAGTGACTCTTGTCTCAACATGAGTATCAACAACAACAATAACACTAATAGTTCTAGACTAATATCCTAGAAACAATAACAACTCTACAGCCTATTAACCCTTCATTAGCCATTATTCATTATCCATTATCCATTACAATCAAATCAGTCTTATATATATAATCCAATCCTTGAGTTTGTTGGTTGAGAACCTGAGATTTATTTCTTTTTATGATCTTGTTGCAACTTCTTTCCTCAAAGATGATGTTGTGTTGTCCTTCCAACTGCTTTTTGTTTCTTTCTTTTTTATGTTGTCCATCTCCTCAGCATCTTGAACAACTTTTGTTCTCAAAAATGAAGTTGCAATGTATCATGCTCAACTTCTATTCACAAAACTAAGGGCCCAATAGTTCCTTAAATATTTTTGTTGCTACTTCAAAACATTTCATGAAAATCAATTATTGTATTCCCAAATTCACTGATTGACCAAAGACTCAAACCTATTACTGTCAATCCAATGGTGATTTTAGACCTGATATTTTATTGGAATATCTTTCCATCCCTTTGTTTTACTCATTTTGAGTCACCCATATAGGTTACATTCTTGAGAAATCTAATTTTTATCATGGATTCTCAATACACACTTTCTCAATGTTGAAGCTATTCGAATGCTTGGGAGTTGTAAATACCTTGATGGAAAATTTCAATACAACTTCTAAAATTCTAAATTAAAGTTTTCAACATTGTTTTTCATCTTATCCATTATAATAATTTCTAAGGGTTGAATTTATCATGGGTTGTAACTCATCAATCTATTAGGTACCACACTCTTCATATTTATGTGAACCAAAAATCATGATTCACAGCTTGGGAAGATAAGCATATTTGGTCCTACTGGAATATGTTTTATTTGATCTCTCATACTCATGAGTTTTTTTATTTTGTTTTTCGTATTATATTTCTCATTCTTTTAAATGAAAAACCTATCTACTGGAGAGATAAGCCACGTGAACTTATTTTCCATTTAATTTCCTCTATATTCTATGTGATATGTAATTTCAAGGAAGTAAACCACATAATTTTTCTACTTGGGACAATCTTGGGAACTCGAGGATATCAATTTCATGGACATGCGCATCATGAAAACATCATCTTATCATCGATTAGAAATTAGATCTTACTCAATTGATCCATTTGTGATTTCTAACTCTGTGTTTCATTTATCATGGGGAGGTACATCATACAGGTTGTGATCTGAGATCATTTATGCCTTACCAGAGAGTCTTAATTGCTACCATTTCCATGAGGATTATCTCTTTCTTCTACCATGATGTAAGATGACCATACAAAGGATTCACATCACTATATTTAATCACAAGAGGAAGTAAATTCCTTTTCCTACAAGGATGATGATTTTGAATCAAATTTTGTATTTAACTTGGAACCATGACAAAGGTTTGTTGATGTCTAAGTATTTTCAAAGCATGGATAGAATTGAAGACTTATGGTCATGTTTGTTTAATTTGATTGATTCTAATTACATGAATGAGATGGAATTTCTTGAGGATCTAAATCTCACAACAATCAATGACACTAAATTATCATCGTTATTGCGCAATTTGTAGCTAGGTCAAATGGCTAGAAAGTAGAGTCCAAACTGGCGTAACAGGAACCTACCCCACCCAATGTCACCACAATGGGGAGGTTCTTCCTATTCAGGGAGGTTAGCCTAGGGTAGACGTCCTCGGTAACCTGGGGTTTTGAAGAGGCCAAAGTATAAAATTCAAAGTAAAAGTCCCTCCTCACAAGTTACCACCAAGATCAGATAGTCCAACTGATCAGCCAATAATGAACTGTACCCCCAAATCAGAACACCTGCTTGGTACAAGACAATAGAAAAACAATATATGAAGGCTATAATTCAATGGGTTAGTACTTCATGTAGCTATGTGTTATGCATATATTAGCAATTATAACAATAGATATCAATGAGATCAGTATTTATCAATATAATAGTGGAAAAATATTAATTCATCAATAAATATTGAGATGATGTAGCCAACAATGTATTTAATCAATTCCTTACTCAATAAATGCTCTTAACCATCATCTAATTGATTATCAACAGTAAGTGTTGCGTCAAGATGGAATAACCAAGTATGGCGTCCGCCTTATTAGGGTTAGTAGTTAGTTAGGGTTTCAAATTGTAAAGGTTTTAAAAGTTATTTGGCCACTATCACTTCAACGTTGGGGAGCTAAGATCAATGCGTAAGGGTAAATGGAGTCAATTAAAGAGAGGACGCAAAGTTGAAGGGAATAAAGGCTAAGGACGAAAGGGAAGGGTTCTAAGGTGCTACAATGGCAGGGCCCTAGAATCAAAACCCTAGGGGAAAGAGGCTCACTCTAGTGTTTCTTAAGCAAGGCCTCGTTCTCTTTCCTCATTCCTTAGGTTAAACTTGGCAAAACGGATAGCATAAAAGATAAGTCAAAACAAGAGAGTGAGGTGAGGAAGAGTGTTGCAATGGCAAGGTCCTATCACTAAACCCTAGAAGTAGGATGGCCCAAGGTGTAGATATGCTAGGCCTGGGACATCTCCTCCTTCTTAACTCTTAAAAGGCACGGCTAGCACAAGGGAATAAGTAAAAAGAGTGTAGCAATGGCTAGGATCTTCCTTCCTTCTTCAATGGCTGAATATTTCTCTTTTAGGGGACATAAAACAAGGACCTACTTGTGTGCTTGTCACCTAGGGTTTTAAATCAGCAAAGTTTATAAATAAATGCAAGAATATATGCCTACAACCATTCAATTAAGAAGTTTTGCAGAAAAACCACTTACATGTCATGAAGAAATAACATTGCAAACCCTAGTTGTAAACCTTCCTTCAAGAGAAATGCCAAAAATGCCAAGAAAATCCTTCCTTCAACAAGTGCGCCTCACTTAAAAGATGAAATACCCCAACATGGGTGTAAAAATCAGACCTCACAAGAGAGTGAGTGATGTGTTATGTCAAAATTAGGATAAAACTCCTCAATATATATTGTATCATGAACTTTAATTAAGTTTTAGGTCATAAAATTAGCCAACAAGGCTTTAAACAAAAATCATATTGTTTTTAGATTAAATGTTCTTTTAAAACCCTAAATGAGCAAAAGATGAGACGTCAAGCCCTCCTGAGGGAGACGTTAGGCCTTCTTGGGGCTAGTGCAGCATCCAGAAGCCAGACGTTAGCCCTCCTTGGGCTCTTCCAAGATGCCACACATGCCAACAACCCTGTCCATATACCATATGCTCATGATGATGTCACAAGCCTCTTGGTGATGTCCTGGGTCATCTGGGGCCAACGTTCCACTGCAAGTGGGTCAATCCCCCTAGGTCCGGCTCAGCCAAAGTGTCCCTGATGGAATGTCCTTCTTCTTCTTAGGTGAAAGTGCTCAATCAAGAATTGTCATGTCTCTACCCCTGATGGGGTCTCATTGACCATTTGATGGGCTCTTCAGCCCCATGGAGGTCCGAACTAATCATCTCCCCATGTGTACCGGTCCACATGGTACATGTCTATCGGGCATGGTCCTGCACATCAAAAAATTCACCCTCCATGGGCTCATTAATCATAGGAATCATAGCAATGTTAATCATGTCTCTTCATTAATATTATCAGACATATGCATAAAAACCCTAATATATCATCCAATAGCTCAAAGATATTACAAAGACCTACAATAAAAGGTTGAAGAAAAAGACAAGACACCCTATTGGGCTAGTATCCATAAGGAAAGGAAAGTATCCAAGGGGTATCATCCAAACCATGTAGAATGAGGTGATGTGGATAAGGGATGTCCAGACATACATGTATACTGAACGATAGGGATGCATGATATTACCTATGGGTGCCTTTGTAGAAGGCGAGTTGTACCCGTCATGGATGCAATTTTTTCCAAGCCCTTTATTGCCTTTATTCTTTTTTTTCTTTATTTGTTTTTTCTTTTTTTATTTCAAGGACTAACTAGAGGACACTGCCTTAGCATGGTGACCAGAGCTGACAGTGTTACCCACAAGCACTTTCACAGAGATGATAAGGCTAGCTCATGATGAGACCCACTTTCCCTTGGCCATGCAACCAAAGGTCACTGCCCTGGCGTGTTAACCAGATAGTGGCAATGTCATGTTGTTAGGTACCCATGAACATAATAGGTTGGCTCGTGATGAGACCCCCTATCCTCTTGGATAGGTCTTGTGTTTTTGTTTTTTTTCTTCGGGTCCCTCTTGTTTTTTGCTGAGAGGATTTTTATTGCCTTCTCGGGGATCCCTGGGCAAGGCATCTCGAGGTTTCATTTTTTATGGATTTAATATTTTACCAACTGCTTTTACCTTCTGGGCCTTTAGCCCCTTCTTCCCACGAGATAAGGTGCAACCCTACAAACAGATCATCCTAATGCCCGAACTAGGGGAATGGAACATATGAGCAGGAGATAATATGAAAAAGTGATGATATGATGGGAGCGGACGATGGTTCTTCAAAAATCCCCCTGATGGAAAACCAAAACCTATGGGTATAGGCTTGCTAGGACACCCTACAAATCCCCTCAACAATGGTCAAGTGGGTCAATGTAAGATCCAAGTAGTTGTTAGAAATAAAAGGAGTAAGATGCATATATCTAAAGGTTATAATGATCAAAAGTGACACATACCGTGATACTTGGACCAATTACCTCATGGAGTCGATGGTGATGGATGTTGCTGCAACTGACAAGAAAAATCTAATGAAAGAAGAGAAGGATGGGCCCTCTAGGTCCATGCTGAGGTCAATCCTACTCTCGATACTCCATGTCTAGGACCTGTGGGCCTCAAGACATGATCTCCTAGTTATCCCTAGAAATCGGGGATAACATCTGGCTCCAACTTGAGGACATGTGCTCACCGTAGAGTGCATGAGAACCTCAACATCTCTAGCATAACCTGCAGACCTTCTCAACTAGATAGGGGCATTAGTAACAAATATGGGGCGGTATTGCCACCTCGCATATATAGACATATATATAAACTAAAATAAAACAATCAATATGCAAGTGTGGAAGAAAACTAACATGAAATGAAAATGATATAATACACGAAAAATGCCTACTTACCTTCACTTACCTGTGAAGTCAGGTCCCTGCACCTTGGTGGGGTTTAAGGAGGTTCCCGTTGATAGGTAATGGGTGCCTTCTTCCTTCCAAAGTGGACAAGTAGTATGAATTATCAACTGATTCCATTCCAACTTTGAAGGGTTCGAGCCACGACTGTGTACTTCATTTTACATTAGTTGGCTCTCCTTTATGAGTATCCCACATCCATACCATATCTCCCTCATACTTTCTAACTTTGTATTTGGTTGTTCCCTAGACAACCCTGGCGTATTGCACTGAGGGAGGTGAGTGGGCTTTTGCTGTAAAGAATTCTTGTTGGGACAAGCGGATTTGTACGTCATCTTCATTTTTCTTTAATATTTTTACCGTCCAAACTTCTTTGTTCTTGAATTCATCAAGGAGTTTTTGGTATTATTCATTCTTGGGACATTGGATCTGATCAAAGTCTTCTTCCATTGCAAAGGGCATGTCTTCTAGAGAATATTTCTAAAGAGTTTGTATCATATCGTTCTATGTTTTGTCATTATTCACGGGATGAACAATATCCTGCACATGGTCCCCAGTTATTGGGACATTAATTAGACATCCCACCATTCCATATTTCAAAGGTAATCGCAAAAAGGTGAGGTCCATCACAAGGGAACCGCCTATCATTGTGCCAAACTTCCTAGATAATAACATTCCTCACACGTCTGGGACATCAACCACCACAATGTCAATATGGACTGTTTTTTCTGGATACTCCTTCAAGCATACCTCAACATTTTCAACCACCCCATGTGTGGGTATTTCTTTGGATTCGAAACCACACACATTCATGTAAGGCCTAGTGACCTTCAAACCCACTTGTTGCATGACTTTAAGCGACATCATGTTGGCACCAACACCTATATATAGCACGCAATTATTGATATTTTTGTTGTTCATTGTCAAAGTCATGAAGAAAGGAGGGTTTTCACCGTATTGGACCCTGAAATGATCAGCTTGCAACATAATAGGGGGATCCATGGATTCATCTGATCCCGAAAAGAAAGTGTCAAATCGTTCCTTGATGGATGGGATCTTGATTGCTTCTCTGAGGGGAACATTTACATGCATCTTTGATAATTCCCCTTCGAAGTCAAAATTTAGGTCAACCTTACCAGCCTTGGAAGTATTGGGAAGAAGTATCTCCAAGGGCGAGGGTTTCGCCTGATCAACCAAAGGTTGTTTTGAGTTCCTCCTTCTGTATACTTGAACTTCTTATTTCTTTATATTTTCTCGTGATTCCTGATCCAGGTTGTTTATTACCGCCATCCTTGCTGCTCTGGTTGCTTCCCTTACTACTTCTTGATGTTATATATCTGTGATATTTATCTGAGGGAAGCCCATGAAGTAATCCATGTTGTTGACTTGTTGATGGCCAGCGTTATAAGGACATTCATGATCCCAATGCGCTTCACTACACTCCAGGCACCAAGAATTTTCATCAACAACGTTTGTAGGGGCCAAGGTATTTGGAACTTCATTTTCATTCTTTGGCTTGTAAAATTGGTTCCCCTTCTAGAATTGTCCCTTATATGGGGCCCTGGGTGCTTGGATCTGAGATTTTTCAAGTCTGCCAATACTGCTCATCATTTCCTCTTGATTCTTTATGATGCCATCCATGGAGGCTTGCAGCTTGCCGATATTGGTACATATATCTGAAGTAGGCTCAACGTTGTGTACTATTTTCTGCTTGGTGTCTATCCCCCCCCTCGGGTTAGCAAAAGGCTCAATTTTAGATGAAAGGAGGTTCCCTTCTATCTTGATGGTGAGCTCTTGGGCTTCTTGAATGGATTGGGGGATTTTGTCTCTAAGAAGGTACCCTAGTTGGCCATTGAAAGATATGATGTAAATATGGACAAGGTAGTCATGTTTTGGGTGATGGCTTGTGGGAATTCTTTGTAGCAATGTTTCAAATTTGGTGTGAAAATCTTGAATGGACTTATTTTCATACTTAACAAGGCTATTTAGTCACATGAGAAGCATATTAGGGTCTTCTTTGATACTCCATCTTTTGAGAAAGGCCTCTTCAAGTCTATCCATGGTTTTGATGCTTCCATCAGGAAGGTTGAGGTACCAACGCCTTGAGGCATCATAGAGAGTAGCGGAGAAAAACTTCATGACCAAATCTTTAGCATCATCACTGATGGGGTGAAGCTAAAAGAATGCCCAAAATTTTCTCATGTTCTCTTTAGCACTGATGGCATCAGTACCAGTGAATTTAGGCAACCACTTCTCATACATGGGTGGAATTCGCCTAGGGTAGCCTGGTATGGCTGACATGTCTAACGGTCTGAAAAGGGTAGATGACCATTGTATTTGATTGTTGGTTGGGTTCGTTGTAGCGGTTTGAGAGGTATACATGATTCTTAAAGGAAGGCTCTTCCCAAAAAGTGATTTGACAATAGGAGAGTTTAAGGGAGGCTTCCTTCTGAAAGACAAAGGAGGATTATTGAATCTCCTTTTAGTTTGTGGTGTCGCCAGATAGTTTACTTGAAACTACCAAAGAAAAAGGGGGAATAACACCCTAGTGGAGTCACCAGGAAAGCTTGTAAGAAAAGGTTTGTGAGGCAAGGCTTACCGAAAAGTTATGTTGTTTGACGAGAATTGACTCAGTGTTCCCCGACAACGGTGCCAAAATGTTATCACACAGTTTGTAGCTAGGTCAAATGGCTAGAAGGTAGAGGCCAAACTGGCGTAACAGGAACCTACCCCACCCAATGTTACCACAATGGGGAGGTTCTTTCTATTCAGGGAGGTTAGCCCAGGGGAGACATTCCTGATAACCTAGGGTTTTGAAAAGGCCAAAGTATAAAGGTCAAAGTAAAAGTCCCTCCTCACAGGTTACCACCAAGATCAGATAGTTCGGCTAATCAGCCAATAATGAACTGTAGCCCCAAATGAGAACACCTGCCCGGAACAACACAATAGCAAACCAATATATGCATGCTATAATTCAATGGGTTAGTACTTCATGTAGCTATCTGATATGAATATATTAGCAATTATAACAATAGATATCAATGAGATTAGTATTTATCAATATAGCAGTGGAAAAATATTAATTCATCAATAAATATTGAGATGATGTAGCCAACAATGTATTTAATCAATCCCTTACTCTATAAATTCTCTTAACTATCATCTAATTGCTTATCAATAGTCAACATGGAATAACCAAGTATGACGTCAACCTTATTAGGGTTAGTAGTTATTTAGGGTTTCAAATTGTAAAGGTTTTAAAAGTTATTTGGCCACTATCACATCAACGTTGGGGAGTTGAGATCAGTTTCTAAGGGTAAATGGAGTCAATTAAAGAGAGGATGCAAAGTTGAAGGGAATAAAAGCTAAGGACGAGAGGGAAGGGTTCTAAGGTGCTGCAATGGCAGGGCCCTAGAATCAAAACCCTATGGAGAAAGAGGCTCATTCCGGTGTTTCTTAAGCAAGGCCTCGTGCTATTTCCTCCTTCCTTAGGTTAAACTTGGCAAAATGGATAACATAAAAGATAAGTCAAGACAAGAGAGTGAGGTGAGGAAGAGTGTTGCAATGGCAAGGCCCTATCACGAAACCCTAGAAGTAGGACGGCCCAAGGTGTAGATATCCTAGGCCTAGGACGTCTCTGTTGGAAATATGCCTACAACAGAGATGACGCAGATGATCAAGGCGCAGATGATCAAGGTTGTCATTGATGGCAATCGAGTGTTTATGAAGAACAGATGCTGAAACATGCTGTAACACAAATGCAAACACAGATGTTGAAACATGCTGCAACACAAATGCAAACACAGACGCAGAAAAACAGTGCTGAAACAGCGTTGGAACACAGAAGCTAACGCAGATGGTTAAGG
>JZKD02S1606557.1:507890-523408 GCA_000966675.3 Picea glauca
TTCAAAGACGAGGTATTGTGTGATGTTTCTCCTCTTGAAGTTTGTAATGTTCTTTTGGGCCAACCTTATTTATGGAAACGTCATGCTATATATGAGTTTAGGCCTCATAGTTTTATTATTAATTTGAACAAGAAATTGTATAGGATACCCAAGGCAGTCCCTCCTAGAATTATTTCCTCTATCTCTGCCAAGCAATGCAGGAATGTCATCTCTCAGACCAGGAAATTTGTCTTCTTCGTGATTTTCTCTCAGAGTAAGAGAAATATCGTAGCCACATCCAGGGCCTCTGCGACCGATCTCTCCACACAACATAAGCAAGTTGATAAGGTCATGGAAGAATACTTAGATATCTTCTCCTTTCCTATCGGGGTACTTCTGCACTGCCAAGTCAAGAATCCCATCAATCTGACCCCAGGCGCACCGCTACCCAATGGGTTGGGTCTACTGCCACTCTCTATTAGAAAATGAGGAGATCAAGATCCAAGAACTTCTCCACAAGGGGCACATACGTCCTAGCTCATTGCCTTGTGGGATCCCAATCATACTGGTGTAGAAGAAAGATTGGACCTGGTGACTCTGCATTGATTACTGGGCCCTAAATAAAATCACAGTTCAGAACCGGTAACCGATTCCTCGAATCGACGACCTCCTTCATAAGCTCACGGGGGAAAAATACTTCAGTAAGATTGATATGAAGTCTGGCTACCGCCATGTCCCAATAGAACAGACAGATGTATGGAAGACCACCTTCAAGTTAAAAGAAAGTCTTTTTGAATGGTTGGTCATGCCCTTTGGTTTGACAAATGCTCCAACAACTTTTATGAGGACGATGGACGATATCCTAGGACATTTCACCAGTACTTTTGTAGTGGTGTATCTGTATGAGATCCTCATCTACAATAAGACTTGGGTGGAACACTTGCAACATATTTAATAGGTTCTGCACACCCTACGACAACACAAACTATATGCAAACTTGGAAAAATTCTCCTTCGGCATTGACAAGGTCCATTAATTAGGATACATCATTGATCAACATGGTGTGCATGTGGATCTAGCCAATATCCATGTCATTCGTGACTGGGCAGCCCCAACCACACTCACTGAGCTTCAGAGCTTCATGGGCCTCACCAATTTCTATCACAGTTTTGTGTTGGGATTCTCTCATATCGCATGGGCCCTCATCCAAGTAACCAGGGGTGGTGGTAAGGAAAAATTTATGTGGGGCATGTCCCAACAACAAGATTTCAATGATTGAAGCAATGCTTGTGCTCATCCCAATTACTTTAATTACTGAACCTGTGACATCCCTTTGATATCGATACATATGCTTCAGACTATGTTGTGGGCGTCATTCTCACTCAACACAGCCACCCCATGACATATCATAGTGAGACACTATCAGATGTTGTTTGTAAGTACCCTACTTGTGACAAAGAAATGTAATCCATTTTAAAAGCCCGCTACCAATGGAGAAATTATATTTTGGAGAAGGAGAAAATCATCCACACTAGTCACAAGCCACTACAGTTCATGCAGACACAAGAAAAATTGTAGAATGACCACCATCAGAAGTGGTTCACATACTTACAACGGTTCCACCTGAACATTAAGTATAAAACAATAAGTACAAAACGAGTTGTCGATTGCCTCAGCCGACCTCCAGTCACGACACTCACCACGATGCTATACTCTTGTGTCCATGAGACCTCAGGATGTCCCCACCTCTATGAGACAGACCCTAACTTCTCCACCACCTACCAAATGTTGGGAGCAAACTCAGTGGTCGCTAATTTCCATCTTTAGGATGGGATGTTGTGTCATTTGGGCCATCTGTGCGTTCCATTAAGAGAGAGTGCGAAGCTGATTTGGGAAGCTCACTATAGTTAGGTGACAAGACACTTTGGCATCGAAAAGATAGTGGCAGTGCTGTAGAAACATTTCTCCTAGCCAAAACTTTGATAGGATGTCGCCAAGTATATCAGGTCCTACAACGCCTGTGATATTTCCAAAATGACCACTAAGAAATAGGGCATGTACACCCCTCTTACTACTCCTGAGAAGTCGTGGGAATCCATCTCAATGGACTACATATCGGGTCTCTCATCCACCAAGAGGGGAAATGACTGTGTTTTTGTGGTTGTTGATCGCTTTTCCAAGATGACGATTCTGACTACTTGCAAGAATAACATCACTGTAGAGGCCACTGCCAAGCTCTTCTTTGAACACGTTTGGGTACACTTTGGAATCCCATAAACCATTGTCTCAAATCGGGATAGTTGGTTCCTCAAGACATTCTATTCGAGCCTCTGGTCACTGTTGGATACCAAGCTTACCAAATCTACTGCTTTCCACCCCCATACAAATGGCCAAACTGAGGTCATCAATCAGGTGATCGCACTTATCCTACACATGTACAATTCCAAGCACCCATGCACATAGGATGAGAGTCTTCCCTATGTCCAGCATAGCTACAACCGAGCCCTGCATAGCTCAACTAGCCACAACTCCTTTTAGTTGTGGTTGAGATTCCAACCATTGGACCCCATGGATGTTGCACTACCCCTGGTGACCACCTCATTCGACTCGTCCCCTACGCCACCATAAGCTGACAAAGCCACCCAATTCATTGAGAGGATCCAATACATATGCCAACAAGTTCGAGATATTTTACAGAAGTCCAATGCCAATTACAAGTAGTGCCATGATCAACACCGGGTGCCACATAAGTTTCAGGTGGGCGACAAAGTTTGGTTGCACTTGTAGAAAGAACACCTTACAGGGCCCCATCGGAAGCTTCACCCACTCCATTATGGGACATACACCATCACCAAGGTTGTGGGTGACAATGATTTTGTGCTCAACATTACCCCTTTCCTTGGCATGCACCGAGTCTTCAACGTGGCTCTCCTTCAGCCATATTTCCCACCATTATTGGACACATCAGAGATAACAGAGCAATTGACACCAATAGTGCTCAACCTTAACTGCATGAAACCGACATCGAGTGATCAGATTGTGGACACACAGATCAAGGGCACTTGACAGCAAGGGATCGAACTATATCGGGTTGTCAAAGCAGGGCAGCTCCTGCACCAAGGCAAGTGGCTCAACCGGGGCCAAATTCAGTAGAAATTTCCTCATTTGATGGGGGACCTCAATGCAATGGAGAACATTTATTCCTAATGAGGGAGGATTGATCCATATGGATGTCGGTGGCCTCCCACCTATTCCAACTGGTTCATTTTGGTAGTTTTCTAGTTTGACAGTTTTTGTTTTCCTAGTTTTCGGGTCCCTGACGTGCGAGGCCATTTTCAGGCCCTAAACAACATTTTTATGGCTCACCACAGTAAAAAAATGACTTTAGATAGAGGGAACCAAAATGTGTAGTCCTCAGATAGACCTTTCCAATGGGATATTTTTCACCTAAAACAGAGATCGTATGAAAAAGTTACGACCTCGGGAAGTTGATGTACTAACTTACCCAAACATGGCCCACATGACTTTTGGCACTTCATCTCCTAGGGTTAGGTTTTTGGATGTCTAGGGTTTTTGACATTCCTGTTTATTGTAAAAAGGCCTTCAAAGCCTCATTGTAATCATCTTCTTGTGAATGAGCACAACTGTCACATCTCTTCTTAGAGATAAGCCGCCATCATTCCAACAAGCTTGTTTTCCGCTACATTTTATAGTTTTAGCTTATTTCCTTATTGAATAGAAAACCAATTTTACTATATCTCTGTTATTATGTGTTAAGCATCTTTTAATAATATGTATTCATTTCATTCTTCTCATAAAATCCGAATTAGTCTATAGATTATTTTCCTCTTTCTTGGGTCTTCATGACAAGACTCTATTGATGGTGTTTCGTTACACTTCATTGGAAATAGTTGTGACACCCTCTATGTTAGCATGGCCATACTTTGCTCAAGTTGGTACAATTTAACCTTGGTATTTTCTTCCTCATATTGTCCATGATGTTCTCCTGTCTTCCTTGGTGCTCTACTTTGATCTATCCCTTGCAACAAATATTGTCCACTTCTTTGGTAGTCATACAGGTACTTACCATATAGATCTCACTAGGTGTAGTCAAACTTAGGCTATCATACTATCTAATCCATAACTAGTAGGATTATAACTTGTCTAGTTCACCAACATGGATCCATATATATTTTATTTCATTGCTAAGTAATATTGAAAGGAAATATTGAGTGGCGATATTGAACTAGCCTATGTCAACACTTCAAGGAACTACTCCAACCACTCGTGAGCATAAAAAAACTCTTCAGTTCACACACAACAAAAAGAAAATGAACACCCCTCTCCCAACCAACATATGAATATCAATAACCAAACATGGTAAAATATACAAAGTGTGTAGGTCTCAAATTAGAACATAGATGTGACGCTTTGGTATTCCATTTTACATGCAAATTAGAAAGCAAGTATCTATGAAAACACTCTTATTTATAATCAACACAAGCATAATACTCAAGAATTTCGTGTGAACAAAGAAACCATAACTCAGACAAGTAAAATACATGTTGTCTTTCATGTAAGCTAATCTACCAACAAGTGAGTCATTGGTGGACCAACATAAGGAAAAATGATGAGATGGAAAATGAGTTGACCAATATAAACAAAATCACCCAAGTCAATGTAAAGTCAGATTGTGAATAATTGGAGATGAATCTCTCAATTAAAGATCATGTGACTTGTAGGAGAGAGAGAGACCATATGAGGTTACGTATGGCCCAATAGCCACTTAACACATATCGTAATACCTATAGGGGGCTAGAAAAAAATAAAACAATAATGTGTCACATGATGAGTGAGAGACCAATGGGTGAGTAGAACATACAACCAACAATGGAATGCCATCCTATAGGAGAGGTATGCCCTATGGGATGGAAAAAACACTCAACCAACAAGCTAAAATGTGGTTCATAGGAGAAATTCAAACTGTGAGTGAGTGGGTACATAACCAACTCAAACATTTGACTTAGTGAGTGAGAAGGGTGATTTACAAGAGAAATAAATGCTCCAACAACCACAAACACCCAATTTAGCAACTACCTACACTTTTGTAATAACTTTGGAATGAGAACCATTGATTTCCCATCTTGGAAATTGCTCAATAATGGAGGATAGAGATCTTTTGGGATCAATATCCACCATTAAACCACTATGCTACGATGAAACAAATCCCACATAATAGAAATACTAAGCACTTAGTTCATTAACTACTCAACAAAGGTTTACAATTTACAGAGAATCCCTTAGAATGCCTACAATAGCTTCAATAAACCACAAAATAAATCAACACAACAAATACTCAATTATACACAGGTAAAACCAACATTCAGTTGGCGTCATCCAGTCTCTTTATTATTTGAGAATCGCTCATCTTCCTTCTCATCCAAAGAACCCCTTATCCCTATGAAAGTTACATGATAAAGGAGGTGAGATCAAATGGGGGAGATAGATGGAAGGTCAAGCATCCCCAACCCTTCAACTTCCCCCAAGCTCATTTCTCTTCCTTTTTTTGTGTTTTTGTACACAAGGGAAGAGGTCTCATGAGAGTTTATTTTTTTTAATACATTGTTTTTCTCTTTTACAATAACATTGTACATTAACCTCACACCTTATATTCTTGCCTTAGTTTTTTAATTGAATGCAAGGGTGGAAACTGATCATGATGTCATGGGGCCCTTCATGCCAACAAGTCAGTCTCCATTGTCCATTGCCTCAAAACTTGCTAGTGCCAATAATCATCGAGGCTATGCTATAGCCAATTGTTCTTATTTGGATCTGATTTAGATCAATGGTTCATGATGCATCAAAGCTTTAACCAGAACTTAAGGCATGTCCTTCTTCCCTAGATCATTTCCAACACATACCTATTGCTAAAAACCACATAGTGGAACTGACATCGCCAATCATAGGCCAATGATACCCTCAAGGGGTCATATGTGGTTTCTTGAGGCATCCTTCTTGGCCCTATATGTCTAGAAGCTTCCTTTAGGGCATATCATTCATGTTTCCTCCAATGGCGATGTCCAAGGCCCCAATACCCATACTCAGTGCTAAAAAATGATAGTGGTACCTATATACATAATTAGAGGCAAATTTTCAATATGGTCCTTCAACAAACTAAACATAGTGAGAAATATAATATTAATACTTTATTAAAATATTTAATTTTCATTGATCTTAATACGAATTATTAATAAAAAAATTAAAAATAGTTTACATCAAATTCATAGGGGTAGGGTATGCATATCTTGTAGACTTTAATATTCAAATATGTGATGAAATTCCTTGTCCCACAAAGAAAGGGTCTCATACACCAATTTGTGTGTGACTTAGCAGTGACCTTAAAAATAGATTATTGTTATTATTATAATAAATTGAGATATATATATTTGGGCCTAATTGTTAAGGACATGTGTATCCTCCTTGGAGGTCACATGTTCAAATCCAGAGGGGGGTAGGGTATGTATACGAAGATATAAATTTGCACGAAATCACTATTTTTTGTTCTTTAAAATCCATTTCTGAATGTAGAAATAGATTCAAAATGTTGAAAAACCTCTACATCACTATAATTATACAGAAATAATCACTCAAATCTCAGGATCTAACAATTTCTGATCGAATTTCGAACAAATATCTCTGAAAAAAAACCATAATTTTATAGAACTTTTAGACACTGCTTTGGGGATAGTTTTCTTTCACTTTATAATGAAACATATTTTATAACGGGTAGGTGACAATAACTTTGTTTGATAGAAAGCAAAGATACACTGTGACACACTTTATATCTTCAAATTCCCTACGTGCATGCCGCACGCAACAATCGTATAGCGATCTTAAACCATACCCACTTTTGTAATGCAATATTAATGACCTACATAACTATTTTTGTAGTGCAATATAAATGACAAGCATAAATTAGGTTAGATATTTTTTCACTTGAAGTATTTGGTGTGCAAGAATGGTTAGGTTAGATATTACAACTACTCTTTGCAAAGGAAGAAGTATGCCTAATTTTAGAAAAAATATTGTATGCAATTTTGCAATAATTTGGTGGCTGGGCATTGTTGATTTTATAAATCAGAATTTGGTAATTTTATAAAAAATTTGGAGTTAAATTGCTTTATCTCAACACTAATGAATCTCCTTACCAATTCAAATTCACCAACTAATTACCGTAAGTTTTTTCGCTCAATTTACATTTAACTTTAATCTACCCGATTACATAGTTGTAAATGAATTGGATATGGCTTCCTTGCTCCAACAACCGAGAAGATGGGGCTGCTCTTAATAACTTAATAACTGGATTCATCCATAAATTACAAATTCACCCTTCAAGCTTCTACAACTCCTTTAATTCAGCTTCTACAACTCCTTTAATTGGCTTTAGATTTTTCAAAGGTACTGTAAATAATAATTTACTTTCCCAATCAAAGTTCTAATTTTTATTAATTGCTATCAACTTTAACTTAGTTGTCCACCCTTTTATCATAACTATGAGTTTAATTGCTATATCTAATTTCACATTAATTTATTTCAAGTTTAGTATCAATTTTAATCTCTTCTTACTCCCAACACCCACAAACTACCATTATTCTTAATCATTGGAAAGAGAATACATTCACTCTCACTAAAATCACAAATAAACTACTCATTCATTTACGCTTCCTGAAATTACAAGAACCCACAAAGTATCACTATTCTTAATCACTGGACAGAGAATACATTCACTCTTACTAAAATCACAAATAACCTACTCATTCACTTACACTTCCTAAAATTACAAGAACCCACAAACTAACACTATTCTTAATCACTCGACAAAGAATACATTCACTCTTACTAAAATCACAAATCACCTACTCTTCATTTACACTTCCTAAAATTACAAATAAATTAAGCATTCGCCCTTCCTTTTACTTTTCATTTACACTTCATAAAATTACTAATAAATTAAGCATTTGCCCTTCCTTTTACTTATTGCAAACTTTTTAAAACTAATACATATCATAACTTAAATTAAGCATTTCCCCTTCCTTTTACTTATGGCAAACTTTTTAAAGATAATACATATCATAACTCTATGATTCATGTTTGGATCTTATCACAAATTGCATCAGTGTTTAGCGTTTTATCACAAATGCCAGTGCTATAAGGCTGTCCACCATTTCATTTTACCCATAATGCTGCTATAGTATATACTATATAGTATAGATTATGAGATATCTGTGTCTGGTTACCGAGAATTTTGATGGTTCTCTCAACAACTAAAAGTCAAATTTACTGTTTTACTATTTTCATCCGTTTAACTTCTGCAGTGCCAAATTTGAGATAAAATGTTGAATTATTTTAAATATTTTAAAAAATAAAAAAAATCTAAAATAACCATTTTACAGAACATTAAAATCCAGGTTTTGACTTTTGATTAAAAAGAAGAGAAAAGGTTTTGATGGTAGATATGTTTTTCTAATTTTTAATTTTGATTTTATTGAGTTAGCTTGAAAGTCCTGCATTAAACTATCAATAACTACCATGCTATGTGACATTAAATGGTGCATAAAATCATAATCCTCATCTGACAAAGCAGAGCTAGCTTGAAGGCCCTCCTTTGTGCCATCAATAGTAAACCTGCTATGCAACATTAAATGGTGCATAAAATCATAATTCGGATCTGGCAAGGGTAACAACTTTGTTACACATTATTAAATGTTGTATGCCACAAAGTATTGTGCCTGACCCTAGTGGACCCAGAGAGTTCAAAGTCTTGGCAGCTTGGGATCCAGCCAACTGGACTATCCAACTAAACTATGCAACATTTAATATTGTGTAAGATGGTAGTTATTGATCTTTTAAAGCAAGACCTTCAACTAAAGTTAGTTGACTCTACCAAATGAGTCACACTTAAGGAGTGGGCTAAGTTTTCTGGCAATGCAGTTTTAAATTTCCCACTGATCTAGAATTGTGATCGATTTTCTGAGTATTTGGATTGTTTTAAAATGGGACAAAACTCCTGGAATGAGATTCTGAAATGCATGAAACTTTGATCCATATCAAACTCAGACTACCCTGAAAATATGACCAGATTCAGACCCATTTTTTTACATGAAAAGAGGAAAGATTACTCCATAATTAACTTACCCCTCACACTTAATATGTTTTCACGTAAATGCTTGACACACAAGAGGTAGCATGTATATTCTGCGCCTTAAATAAATAGTAAGGGAAATTGGGCAATAAATGTAAGTGCCTTTCTCTGCAGATGAGCCCTACCATATAAATGCTCTCCTTTTTTAACTTACCTCCTTACGAGTTAATATCCATATGTTTTCTGTGTGCCCATAATTTCCAATGTACGGACGCGTTCTCCTAGAACCTGTGTTGAACAATATTCAGCAGCACCGACACTGAACGGAGGTGTCTACTCCTCCGTTGGAGCGTACCTGACCGCTTAACGTGCTGAAATCAGAGGAATGGACCGCAGATTTCCCGAGACAGCGGAATGACGCAATGGAAATGACGACCGAAGTCAGTCTGCAAGTGTGCCTGATCTCTTAACGTGCAGAAATCACAGTAATCCACCACGGATTTCTCGAGTCGGTGAAAGGCGAATAACAATGTTGGTTTGCTCGAATGGGTTGGTAACTTGGGTTAACCCAGTGGGAGTAGGTCAGACTAGGGTTGGAATTTCAATTCATTTTTACCCGTCAAACAATTTTTTTTTGACGTTTTGGATTTATATATTACTCTTAAAAAAAACGTTATGTATAAAAATGTGTCCTTCAATAGTAAAGTTTTAATAAAAAGTTAATTCTTCAATACTGAAGATTATGTTAAAGATTTTAGTTAGTGATCTCATTTTTTTTTTTTAAGATTTACTTATTTCTAGAGATATAGAGAGTATCAGATACTTCCTCCCTACTCTAGTAATTATTAGTTGCTTCCTATACTACTACACAATTTTCATACCAAAAAGTCCAACTATTAGAAGATTAATGTTTACAGTAATTTCTAATCTTCCTAAACTATCTAACAAAACTTGATTATACATAATTTATTTCCATTCCATTTAATGAAACTAGAAAGATAGATCATATAAAAACAACAAATCAAAAGGAGCACATCAACAAACAAACACACAAGAAGGACCACTAAAATCCACTCCTAAATTTAAAATCCTACATGTCTTCCCTTACTTTTGTTAGGGAGCTATATTCAAAGATGAATTAAAGAGCAAGGCTTCTCATATTAAAATAGATATAACATTAAAAAAAAATAAAATAGAGAGAGATTGCATTAAGTCTAATTTGAGAGACTTAATATCTATAATGAAAGAATTTTTAGTTGTTTTCAAGGTGCAAGGATGAAAAGGCCTTTAAAATGGATAAAATTCTAGTCCTTTCATGCAATCATGTGGATATGAAAAGATATTATTTTGAGAATTGGTTTAATATGGAAAGATCATGTAGATAAGGAAATATATTATTTTGAGAGTTCGATGGAAATATATTGTTTTGAGCATTGGTTTAATATGGAAAGATATTATTTTGAGAGTTGGTTTAACCTAAAGAATTTTTAGGTATCCTCAAAATTTAAGGAAGAAAAAGTCTCTAATGTTTAAGAGTGACATAGGGTTTTTATGCTACTAAGAATTTATAAGTTACATAAAGATATTATTTCTTTGGATCTCCATCTAAAAAAGTTTCAATTGTATTCAAGGTTAAAGGAAGGAAAGACCTCTATATGCATAAAAATAGACATTAATTGTACCACTAAATGCATAAAAACAGACATCAACTTTTAAAAAAATATGAAAGGATATTATTTCTAAAGTTGGTTAATAATATTTCTTCAATCTCATTTTTGATAATTTGTGGATTCAGAAAAAGGTTTATAAATAAATAATGATATTATTACTAGAGTTTCACATTTTATTTATGTATGTCAATTCCAAGGAATTTCCACTTACAATCAAACAAAATAAATAAATAAAATAGACTAAATAAATTAAGAGGTAATTACCAATTCTTTTCCCAATTCAATTGCAGCTATGTGATCACTCTTACTAGCAAACAAAATGTCAATTCCATAGAATTTATGTTGACAAGCAAACAAAATGGATGAAACACATTAAGAGGTCATGATATTTAGCGTTTCCCAATTCAACTGCAGCTATGTGATAGCTCAATTTTTTTACCGGTTTGCTGCATAAAAAAAAACCCAGATGGTCTTGAATCTAAATGCCCTCTCTTCGAACCACCCTATCCTCAACCATGTTCTTGTCACTCTCTTCTTCTTCTACCTTTGTAAAATTTCGATCAAATCAATACACAAAAGCTACCCACCTCTGAAGTTTGACAAGAACCCAAGGGTGGTCTATATCTAAATATCTCAATTATCTTAGCGCACACCATCTACAAATTTGTGGGTAGCTTTGAGGAGTTATTCTTCATTACCTACACCAGTACCAGACTGCTTGACTGAAATTAATGGCGTTTTATACCATTATAACCCATCAAAAGCATGTTATCTCGGTTTGGATGCTCGTTCCTGGAGATGGTTGGGACAAAACATTAAAAGTAAAATATGGGCAAAACGCCTCATGTCAAATTCCAACCCTAGGTTAGAGATGGAATTTGCATGTCAAAATACTTTTCTTGTGGTACGTCAAATATGGTTAATTTTTTTTTTTTATCTATCAATTTTTAAATTTCTTTCTTAACACTGTCAAAATCCATGTTAGCTACACTTTACCCATTATATACTGGGTTGGCTAAACGTTCTACCTTTTGGTTTTTTTTGGTCGTGTAAATTTGGACAAAATTGATATTTTTTGTTGTTTAAGTTGCATTTCTGAATGCATAAATGGATTCAACATGTTAAAAAAACCCTTGAGACACTCACATTATACAAATTTAGTCACTCAAATATGCATATCCAACCATTCCTTACCGATTTCGGACAAAATCAAAGTGAAAAAATAACCTGAAAAGAGCCAAATGGTACAAAGTTGCTATTAAATTAAAGTTGCTATTAAAGGGTACAAAGTTACAATAATAAATTAACTTTTCACTTCATTAAAAAAAAGGTGTTAAATAAAATATCACATTTCCAATCAAATTTATATTTATTGGAGAAATTACTAGATCCAAAATATTAAGTTAACATTCTCAAAGTTGTTTACAAAATATCACCTTAACATTCTCAAAACATATATTGGAGGATTGAAAGACCATAACTATAATAGTAGAAGAAATTTTTATAAATTTAAAGATGCTTCCAAATATTTTGTTTGTTACATTGGAAGATTGAAATATCATAAGAGTAATTGTAAAAGATTTTTTTATAGATTTAAAGATGCTTCCAAATATTTTGTTTGTTACATTGGAAGATTGAAAGATCATAAGTGCAATTGTATAAGAGTTTTATATAGATTTAAAGATGCTTCCAAATATTTTGTTTGTTACATTAAAGAAAATGCAACCAATGTAGAATTTTTCCATAGAGTTATTAAGATAATTAAAAATATATATTTATGTAGTGTGTCTATTGTTTATACAATCCTAAATCTTTAAGATAATTATTGAATCAATCTAAAAACATCTATTTGTAAGCCTGAAAAAAAAGGTCATTTCATCATTTTACTTCTTTTTAATCATTATTTAATTGACTCAAACAATTAAAATAGTGAAAACCAAAATTGGATGACCCACAAGCTTTCCAAATCAAGCATGCAAAAAGATTTCATTTCATAACTCTGAAACTTGAGAAATAGAAGTTGCTCCACAAATCCAAAGCCCTCCATTGTAGTTAATAGTGAACACATGACATATCAACTTCCAAGAAAGGATCGTAAAAAAATCCATAATGAAATACCAAAGCAATTCAAGTGGAATGAGAATTCAAAGAATACCTTCAAAGAAGAAAACATCTCTACAAATGCAACTTAAGAACAAAGGGCCTCACAAACAATTTAAGAGAATTTAGGATGGTGGTAACATCATGTTCTTGGGCATGCTATGGATGGTTTAAAAGAATGGAAATACCAACATAATTCAAATCACCAGAAACAAGCATAGAAATAATTCCAATAATACCTTCAATGATGAAACAAATAGAGTACAAATCCATTGGCTATTTCAGTGAAGAACAAAAATGTTGATCGAAACTTGGAAGGTGGAGTAGAGAATTGACAATGACAATACTTCCACAGTTTTGGTGATGCCATAGGTGGTTCTAGAGAATATATAGGTAATATTGAATGATATTCCAAAGAAAAAATAGGAAATGTAACTTTACTTTTCCTCTAACACATGTTCTATCATGTCTACCACTTATCTTCCATCACATTAATACAAGTTAGTATAGTAGAATAACATTGTTTTATAGTAAATGCATACCCTCAAAGTCAAAACAAATTGTTAGAAAAGGTTAAGTTTATCATTTACTCATTTTCCATTCAAATCTAATATGATATCTAAAACTTTCTTAGAAATGTATGTGCCTTCTCTCCAAAAATTACAACATCAATGTTGTGACGACCCCTCTTCATTACGACTACAAGCGAAGCAGAAGTGCAATTTTTTTTTTGTTAAAAAGAAGGATGACAACGACAACAACAGTTAACCACACAACTGATGATGAACACAAGCACATAGTCCAGGCAACCGACTAATATGACTCCACACACTGGCACAAGATCCACTGGGTGTAACATGCGTAGAACAACAAGGAGAAAATGACTACCCTCCCGACGTAAACACGACCACGCCTACAAGCTAAGGGACAACACTCCTATCCCAACTCAACGAACTTAACGAACAAGACTACGACCTCAAGGCACGCAAACAAAATGCCTAAAGTCATTCAACCCATGCACCAAAAGAAAACTTACAACACTCGACAACACTCACACATAATGCACCGACTTTGGCCAAGTTCTTGTTTGCTGCTATTCAATAGGGCGCACCATGATTCCCTCATTAGGAATCATGTCATCCCCAGGTGATGGATGCATCAGTAACCTCGGCACAACACATCTTATATGGACCGAGGACTCTGTATAATCTAACGTGCTAGGAGCCGAATACCGAAGAAACCACGCCCATACCCCAACAACAAGTTGATGAGACTCCAGGCGACATTACTCAAAAAGAAAAAAAACGCAACTGTTACGTGACTTAGCCAACACCCCATTCGTTCATCAAGTCTAAACTCGTCAAAATTACCATCTAATTAACATTAAGTATAATCTAACTCACATATCTAACATTATAAATTAGTCATTAATTTACAATCAAATTGACATTAAATACAACCAATTTAGCAAGTCTAATTACCATTTGTCCATGATTACCATCTAATCGACAAATCTAATTTAATCAAGGTTAAAACTAAAGGGCAAGTCTAGTCTGAGTTAGTTAAAGGTGATTTAAACAATTCAAGGTTGTCTATTCAATGAGGAGGTCATCAAAATGCTAATAATTTGTTGTAAGAAGTAAATATAATTTCCATTTTTGCAACTACTGTGTACATTATACAAGGGATGTCAATTAAAAAAAATAGAAGGCATGTAGATGACAAGTCACTGGGCCATCTAGGTAAAACACGACCTAAAATAGAATGTGTTTCAATCAATTTATAGAAGGGTTGTCAATAAGTAACAAGCGTTAAATACAGGCGAGAGTTAAATACCATTATCTCAGCAATATATAAATGACAACGCAGTCCTGGAAGGCCATCAATAAATGAAACACACTTCTAATATGGTAACAAAGCAAACCCAAGGTAAGTCTGAATGAAGTGCATACCATGGGCAAATGCCAGGTGCACAGGCAAAGAGAATTGTCATAAAGTCAAAATCTTCCGAGCAATAAACACAAGCGATGAAACACATTCAAGTGAAAACACAAGGTAATAAGTTCAGGCAAGAAACCCCTTCAAAAATCACAGGGAAATGGTGAATGCCAGCGCATTCCTAAGGAGGGTAACATCACCAGGTAAGAAGTAAAACTCACGGACTGGTCAAGGAGAAATTGTTGTACAATACACACCAGAATGGAATTACATTTATTGTCATTAATAATTAGGAAAAATTGTTATACAAACCACACCAGAAAGGAATTACATAATTTCTGTCATTGATAAATAAGCAAATTGTTGTACCAAACACACAAGAAGCGAATTACATATTTTTTGTCATTAAATAATAAGAAATCATTGTACCAATGACACCAGAAGGAAATTACATATTTTATGTCATTAAATAATAAGTAAATCACTGTACCAATCACACCAAAAGGGAATTACGTTTTTTCTGTCATTAAATAATAAGCAAATAGCTATACCAATCACAGAAGAAGGGAATTACATATTTTATGTGATTAAATAATAAGAAAATCGTTGTACCAACACACCAGAAGGGAATTACGTTTTTTTTTTTGTCATTAAATAATAATCAAGTCGTTGTAACAACACACGAGAAG
>JZKD02S1606557.1:531946-552405 GCA_000966675.3 Picea glauca
GGCGACATTTTATTAGGGGAAAAGTTTTAAATCTTCCTTAACACGTTATTCATCCTAAATCCATCTACATTTATCCAATTATTAAATAACAACGTGACGTCCAAGGGTGCCACTCGCCTCTTTCTATTTCTCTTGCAGATCGTTCCCTTCAGGACACACTACATGTTCCAAGGGTGCCACTCGCCTCTTTCCATTTTCTTGCATGATGTGCCCTTCAGGACGCACCAAGTGCTCCAAGGGTGCCACTCGCCTCTTGAATGACTTAGTAGACATAAAAAAAACCTGGAGTCAATACTTCGCCAAGTGATCTTGTGGTAGACTAAGGGCCTCTAATGAATAAGGCCCTTGCCTGATTGTCTTTCCCTTAGAATCATCGTGAGCGACTATCGCAATTAGCCCTCAGGACATCGTGGGTCTCCTCGAACTAGGTAATCGTTAACCTATAGTTCGAGCCACGCCGAGAGTTTTAGTAGGTTATGGTGGGGCTACTGTCCACACCTCTCCCTCAACATCTCTAGTAGTCATGCATGACCACTCTACTCCACATGTGAGTCTGGTTGACAAGATATTGTCAGCCTGCATCATCAACGAATCATGTCAGAAATATATCCATAATCATATAATCTAATCAGATGCACTAATATCACATATAAAACAATCAAAACCCAATAGTTCACTCCCTGGCTCAATCCAGAGTTCAAGGGGTTCCATCGATGCCTCTGCATCCTCAAGGTCCAAAATCCTCCACACTCAGTAAAATCGAGTCAATAGCACCTGTCTATGTCAATGCAGCAAAACAGCATGTCATCAACCCATAACGCCTCATAATCAAAATCAAATGTTTAATAGTATAATAATCCATATAACTTGTGAGCAAGTGTCCTCAAAGAATAAGTTCACTCATTGTGCGCAAGAGCAGGATGTTACAAATGTAGTGTGAAAAGGAGCTCGTTTGATTTTCAATTCAATCCTTGTTTTTACCATATGTATTAAAATTTTATGTTGCATAATGCATTTACTATGTATAGAGTTAGGATTTTGACTTCTAAGACCCTCGTCATTCCTTCTGAGGCCCTGTCACTCTGTTCATTTTCGTTTCAAAACATGAAGACAAGTTGCAATGTAAAAAAAGTTATCACTGAAGAAAATTTATGGTGGAATTTCTTATTAGTAAGGTAAAATTCTTATTTTCAATTTCTTTTTAAGGATATAAGGGGAAATTCACATCGAATTTTTCTACATGTTATGATGATTTCTATCTTTGAATTAGTGAAAAATTTCCATTGAGTTTGTTCAGTTATTGTGATGTTTAGTCACGTCAAAATATCACTCACATGAAGTATAATGGATCTTAGTGTCCATTGTTATGATTATCATGATTATGTGTGTTATAGGTCTGTTTGTGTAATCTTTTGCCTTGGATTTTTAGTTTTAGGGAGGTCACTCCTTGCATGCTTAGCAAGATGCCACATGATTAGAAATGTGTGATTGTTTGCTTGTTGCACTATTTGCAACACTCGATAGTCTGTAGATCCTTATAGATTGAACGAGTTTCAAGGAGATCAACATTGGGTGAGTTGTTTATATCACATGGGAACTCCTATAGGACTTAGATTTCACTAAGTTATAGAGGTCTAGATACATTCCTAGCCTCCTCCATCATTCTATATAAAGAAGGAATTCCAAGGAAGGAAAGGAGAAAGACTTTATAGTAATTTCATGCTACCCATTCTCGAAGTGATCCTTCGACATAAAGCCTTATGAGAATGTGCCTTGATTGCATGAAGGATAAGAAGGTTTTGGAGAAATGAGTTAGTAGGAATATACAATTGGTAACTCAAGGTATATGCCTGATTGATGTAATGTTTTGCCATGTTTTCATATAGATCTTTATGGTTTTCCCCTCCATTGTAATTTGTAGTCAACTTTATATGCAATCCAAGAGTAAATATGTTCTTACTTGTGTATATAAAGTTAGATCTAATTGTGTTTGACATTCCTATTTATTGTAAGTGTTTGAATTTGGTATTTTTGTCTTCTTGTGCGCAGAGAGCAAGTGTTTGGAGTTGGAATTGGATTTATAGATTTACATCAACAAGCATCACACAAGGACAACTAGCGAGTAAAAAGTAAGCAACATACTCTCTTCCTTATTATTACATTGCTTAAGATCAAATACACTAGATCTAAATGAAATTCATATTGTGGTCTACTTGAATCAAGGGCATATCCGAGGGAGTGCTCACTTGTCCACAAAGGGGATTTCTCCATAACACTTGGGAGTACACACCTAAGATTTTTCAGTAATTTTCATAATTATTCTAGAACTTCGAGACAAATTTTCCTAAAGAGGGATTGTATGTAGTGTTCCGTTTTGATTTGAATATACATTATCATTTGAGAGTATTTGTTTACAAATAAATCAGTTTGTTGATTTTATATTATGATAATGAAACTTAAATTTTTAATTATCTTATTAAGTTTAAACAATGATCACTAAATGGGTTTATTCAAAGGTTTATATGATAAATTAAATGAATTATGTGTGCATTGATATGACATATTTTATGGTATTGATTCATTTGATTTGGATAAATTAAAATGGAAATGTTGGATACATTAACTTCTAGATGCCATCAATGGTTTTTCTAGTTTGATAGAAAACCACAGGGTTATTTTGATGTTGGTTTGTGTCAACATTATATTCGAATATGGATTAAGTCAAGGAACCGTACAAGTTATGTCATGTTATTTTATATTCTGATTCTGGAATATAAAACTATTGATGATTGGTTGTATTATGTGCAAGCACACGTAACATGCTTGCTAATTGGTCCACATATGAGTAATGGGGTTGTATGGAAGTGAATTGAGTATCACCAGAGGAGGAGAAGATGTAGTAAACCTTGATAGATATCAAAGAGAACAAACCATAAAACTTCAGAGGCAAACCACTAAATATTGAAGGCATCCCACCATTCACCATGAATAACACAAGAATATATAGAGAATAACCCTTAAAGTAGGGTAACACTATTTAATATTCCTTATGAAAGGATTCACTCCGCAAACTATGTACTTTCTCATGAGTTTTCCTAGGGGTCAATGTCAAATACCCATTATTATTAAATTATTTCTTTTTAATTACATAGTGGACCTATTTCATTATTATGGCCACATTACATTGATTATCCTCTTGGGTACCATTGAGAAGTTTGAATAGACTGTCAAGAAAGTAAGGGAGAACACCCAATGGCAGGTCCCAATTAGACCTACTCTTGTTTGGTGTAGTGTTTCCAATGAGTATGTGGGCCTCGTTGTCACTCATAATTAAAAGAAGAAAAAGGGGAAAGACAACGAACTGTCCCCCAAAGAGTTCTGATTAATCGAAAGTCTAATCTAACTGAACGTAAACTAATCTAAGCTAACTAATTATAACCTATCCTAGGAGAAAAACTAAAATAATGAGTACATTGAGGGATAATATTACCAGAACCAAAAATAATTCATGTATGCTAATGGTAAGTGATAACAACAATGCTACATATACATGTACAATTATTTGTAAAATTCATTCATAACATTATTTATGTGTTGATAAGGAAACATATGACAACACGAGCATATAGAAAATAGTGAATAAATAGTTCATGCAATATAATTCTATGCTACTCAGGAAGAAGATAAATGCATAAAGAATAGTCTCATGTACATCTACCAAAATCAATTTTTTTTGTTATGCATCTTACTCTTTATCATTCGGAAGTAATAGTAAATTCTTTCATTACAAAGGGGAAACGTCCCCTTTTTTACATTCAATGAGCTATGTTTTATAAAATAAGAGAGACTCCTCATCTCTCTTGGATGGTTTTTTTTTTCCACTAATTTATTTTAACTTTTAAAAAATGAATATGCAAGAGTTCAAAATGGAATATAGAGAGTCTCTTGGGTGGTTATTTTCACCCTTAGGTAGTTTACAAGTTATATTAAGTAAAAACATTATTGATTTTTTATTGTCGGTGTTATCTTCTGGATTCCTAGAGTTATTATGAGATTTTATGGTATTTTCTTGTAGATTAATATCTTATGATCTTCTTCTCCTTTGTATCATCTTTCCATTGAGCTATTTTGGGCTTGATTTTGATGCATGTAGCTTGATATATGACTGTTGGAACATAACATCGCCTGTTCTTCAACCAAATTCAAGTTTCTTCTATGTTTTACGTTTTCAGACCATTTATGCTCTCAATATGCCAACATTTTCCATCCCATCCTATTTTTTTATCTTCCATATTTCCGGTGAGCTATTTCAGACCAGTTTTTGTTTCCCATAGCCCCATATATTTCTTCTTGAAGTCTATATAATCATTTCTTCCCCCAAATCGTGGGTTTGTGGTTTTATTAATTTTTCAACATATCATGTCACTTTTATAGCCTTAATATCTCTACCAATAGATTCCTCATCCCGATACCTTCCCAACAAGGTATCATGGGATCGATTTTGATACATGTAGCCCAAGTTATGCATGTTTGAAAAATGTCGTCCAATACTTGTCGATCATGTCTATGGGTAAATATGGGACAATGATCTTTAACCCATAAACATAAATACCTCATGCACAAGACAGTTCAACACTTAGTGATTTAAATGGTTTTATCCCCTATAGTTACTTTGAATAAGAACCTCAGTGGGCATAGGACCTATGGCTTGCAATATAATTTTAGCTAATTTCCCTCACAAAAAATAGGGAAATAATAATAAAAAATAAAATAAAACAAAACTAATTAGATGAACCTAATTTAATTACAATTAATAAATAAAATTAACCCTATTCTAAATAAAATAAAAATAAAAATAATCTAATTACCCCACTAAGATGAAAATAAAAATGATTAAAATTAACACTAATAAAATATTAAAATATTCCCCCAATTCCTGTAAAACTAGGAAATAACAAAATAATAAATCAAAAATCAAAATAATAAAATGAAACATTATCCTATAACCCACATGAAAGCCAAAATTAATTAAGGAAATAACCCCGATCTACCCACGTGGAATTATAAAAATTATATAAAATATCCCAACCCAGATGAAATAATTAAAAACTAATAAAAATTAAAATACCCGCCAACCTGAAATATAACCTAAGGTACAAACATTTGAAAATGAAAAAGCATGGGTTTAATAATCCCATTGAAGTGATGGATGGTCAGAGTGGTGACTTAAGGAAGCGTTGATTTAACACTCAAATGGATACCACTCTAGTGGATTACCATTAGAGTCTGACAGTCAGGACGTGGAACTTAAGTCTCCACACTTTACTCCGATAAAAACTCTCCGAAGATGAAACAAAACATTAAAATAATCCCCCTCCCAATGGCCTGGCCCATAAACTATTAGAATAATACAAGGCATGATTCCCCCAAAAGATAAATATTAAAATAATCTGTGTTCACGTTTTTCAAAAATATTATTAAAATAAACATTTCCCCAAAAACAATATTAAAATAATTAATGTCAAAATATTACTCTGATGGTCATGTTGATGGTAAAAAATGACCATAATCAATATTGGGGAAATCACCTGATCAGGTCCTGTTGGAAATAGTGATATAATTACTATCGTTTGTAAGCTGCATACACAAGGTCTCTAAATTTTCATTACTCGTCATGACCATTCTCACTAAACGACAATTGTCACTTCTCACTTTTTACATATCTCCCTTTCGATTTTTGTTTTCGTGACTGCAAGCATGAAAACTCGCAGCTGGAATTGACACTTTGTTTTGATTTTTTATTAAAGGAAAACTGTTCATATGGTATATTATCCAATTGTCATATTTTTTCTATGAACGTGATTGTTTTCCTTGTTTATAACGCCTTGGTCCTAAACATTCCTTGGTTACATAAGTGAAAGACCTCCACTCATTAATATTTGATTGATATTAATGGAGTTTTGATTCATAAAACTTTTAATTATTCAATTTTCATTTGATACACTTACCTTTGTAATCAAGCCATGAATGTGCGTACTATGGTTTTTCAAGTGTTTTGATCCTTATATGTACCCATATGCCAAGGTGTCATATGAAGTACAACATGCTATTACTACTCTGTATGGTCTCGGGCTTCACGATTTCGTTCCCACGCATGGTGATTAACGCCTCTGCCTAACGTTTTGAACTATCATAGCATGGTTTTGTTTGGGGCTATGGATCTGTGTTTTTTTATCAAACCCTACCTCTGAGTTCTGTGTTGATTCCCTTCTGATCGCCATGGCTCCATTGGTAAGGATTGAGCCCAATGGCATCCAAACCTTGTTATTGTCTGATAACGCCAAAGACTATTTAGAAAGGAACGATTGGCATTTATTCATTGAAAAATTTAAGGGTTTCAATCTAAGAGTTGCCCAAGAGTTCACATTGACCTTCGACAGTTGCAGAGAAAAGATAGGTAATGTGCAGCTAGAGGTGACTGAAGAATTTTTAAGCCAAGCTACGGGTTTACCAGCTATCGGGCAAAAATGGTTGAAGAACGCAAAAGTTGAAGAGGTCCCCTAGACTTTGATGTTCACCTCACGGAAAATTACTAGTTGCGACCGAGGTATGCCTATCTCATGTTTGAAACCTAGGTGGCATGATCTTATTGCTATTGTGAAATAGTTCATTACATGTGAAGGAATATTTGGGTTAGTTTTCCTGTATCACCTGTGATTGCTTATGAGTTTCATTGACTTCCCGTTGAACATGCCCTAATTCCTGCGTAGAAGTCTGTACAAGATGGGAAAGTGGTTTAGGAGGCAGAAATCTGATTCTAGTTTATTCCATCATGGTTTAATTAAAATTATCCTTGTGCATCAGTTGCAATTACACAACGTTTGTTGGGATGCTTTTGTTTTACGAAATGGCTTTGGCAATAGTGAGTTGGGACAGGTTGATAAGCCTGTTATCACATAAACCCTTGTGAAACCTACCACCTCTCCTCCACCACTCCTGCCCTGTGATCCTACCCCTAATATTAAACCCTCGACCTACCCTGATGCTACTCAAACGGACACTCAATCGGATTCGCACCCAAAGAGTTGCACTAAAATTGTTAAAAAACCCACAGGGAAGAAACTAAAGGGCATCGTTGATGTTAATTATAAGAATAAAAGGGCCGGTCGTTTGATTTCACGATGTGCTTGAAACAAATCCAAACCCTGTGCAGACACAAAAAACAAAATTGAGGTAAGTGAAGACTCAGATTCGAAAATTGAAAGGTTCTTGGCCGAAGAGGATCCAATGTCATATGGACTTTTCCCTGACAGACCCTACGATTATGTTAGCAACCTGCCCCCATGTCTAAAGGATAATCCTGATTTTCTTGGCATCCAACTCCGTGACAAACCTACCTTTCGTGTGGATGATTCTCCAACTGTTAATGCTGTCAGTGCCAATGCACAGTCCCTACAACTACAGTGTAATGAGTGTCTATCCTGGATCGACAGGTATTATACGGATGTGCCTTTGCTACAGTCCAGGCTTAAATCTTTGAAAGACCAAGTGGATTCGTTGACAAACGAGAACAGTAGACTCCAATACATAACTCAAGCAAAGGCGAAGCACCTAAAAACTACAGGATCTGTCATTTTTAAGAATGTAAAGGCAGCGACAACAATAGTAAACTCCAAGATTGCTTGATATGTTTTAATCCAATGATTGGAGGTATGATCTTTTTCAAGTTTAGCATGATTTCATCACTCTCAAATTAGGATATATGATTTGATTAGATAGATTTCCTTTCTTATAAAGATTAATTTGTTTTGTTTGTTGAATAAAATATGATTTTAGTTGTAATTATAACTAGCTACAGAATTGTAAGATTCTGTAGCCAGTTAGAAAAATTCGAATTGATTCATTTGACAATTGAAAACATATCTAACATTTCCCCATTTTCATTTGTGAACAAAAACCCATGATTTCAAGGAGATATGAAGCACTGTTGACAACTTCTATCCATATCAACTTTGTGTTTTTTATTAAATAGATTAGGCTGTTAGTATTTTGATATCAAGTAAAATCAGGGAGGTTGCATCCCCCATATTTTTGGAACATATTTGATATTATCAACAAGAAACATTTTGTTCCTGGAACCTATATAAGCATGTTATGTTTTAAACATGAGATGATCTCTGCCTGGGGAAAGACTATGGATTTTTCATTTACAGACTTGAATGAAATATAATACTCGTCACAACTTTAGCTTTTCCGTATTGTGGTTTTATTCAAGTCGTGATTATTTTAATTTGTAATTATATTATGATTTCTTTCGCTATCGTAGTTTACTACAAATTGGTATGATACAAATTTATATATTATCCATATTTTATGTTCCAGATTTAACACACATCAATCATTTTGTTCAAACTTGAATTAAGAGATTTATCTTTATCTTTTATTGAACGTTTATACACAAGTTCTCACCGCAGGATTTATCTTAATGTGGTTGCTTGTGAAATTATGAGATTGTTGTGATCATATCTCTTATATGTTCTATCATTCGAATTCCATCATTACTGCTTCGCATTTATGAGAAGCAATTGTAGGATATGTTGCGGGTTTACCTCATCAGACAGGGAGATTGGATGTTATACACTGAACAAATATTGGATGCGATAACAAGTCAGTTTGTTAGTTTGATTTCATTAGTTTAATGAATACAGAAATTTCCTGCAGTTAAAACATCTTCTACTATCTGTTATTTCTGTTTTTAATTAGACAGTTTGATATTCCATTTCAAGAATATAAACAGATTAAATAATAGTTTTATTGTTGTTTTAAAAAATCAATTTATATTCGATTTTCGCGGATTTAGATTAAAATTTGTATTGTGTACATATTATATATATATATATTAGAAATATAATCATTTTTATATATTGTACATATAATAAGTAGAGTAATTTTATAAATATTAGTCAGTTAAACTGTAAATATATATTAGATATATATATAATTTTCAACAATTGTTATTCACCAGGTTATTGCATTTTCTTTAGTTTTGTTTTTTTGCTTTCTTTAGGACTTAGATCGGCCAACGAAGCTGCTAAAACCATTGGAGTGGATTAATCCAAACGGCTTGGGTTAATTAGACAACCCCAGACCGTATTCACTCCTCCAGTTGATGAGTGGTCAGTTTCGCTTGTCAACAAATGGCGCTAGAAGGAGGGCCTGAAAACTATTAATGACATGATGAGGTCGTAAGACCCCTCCACCACCTACCCACTCACCTATAGTAACTAGAAGTCGTTCAAATGAAAAAATTGTCCCTCAAACAACAACCACATCAAACGACGATCTACGGATTACAGTTGAACCAATAACTCCGAATCCTATGCGTGGTGACATACATGAGATTGTTCGACAATCTCTCATAAGAACACATATTGCCTTAGCTTGTATAAGACAAACAAACCGACCGTTGAATCAACTATTATACTTTTATGATATTAGAGAACAACTTGGAGGTACTGACCTTACCTTAAACCCTACAGATCCAATCCTCACTCCTGCAGTAGGAGGATCTGGTATACCACCATCACCACCTCCTTCATCTCCTTCTTCTTCTGGAGAAGAATCCTCTGACGAAGGCAATTCCTCCTCTCAACCTTCGACACCACCCACACCTATGGCCAACCTGAACAATCCTGCCAGACCCTGGCTCGACCAAGATGCAGTGGCCATAAGTGGGCCTCAACATCCTTTACCCAAGCACCCGAAGAAATGGCTCCCTAAATTTGACCCGGACTCCAAATAGATCGCTGAAGATCACATCAAAAAGTTTATGTTGGCCATTAGACTCTGTAGTGTTGGGCACGAAGACATAGTCTACAGATTATTTCCCTACACCTTTGAAGGCAATGCCTCTACCTGGTACTTTGCCCAACAGCCCCACACCATCGTCTCATGGGAGAAATTTGAATCCTGTTTCCTTGAGAAGTTTAGAGATGACAAGTCTCCTGAAGTTCTAGTCATGGAGCTTTCTAGTTCAAGAATGAACCCCAAATAAAAGATCAAAGACTTTAATCAAAGGTTCTTAACACTAAAGAACCGAATCCCCACAGATTTGATGCCTTCTGAGAATCTTATTATCGCATATTATACTAAAGCCTTGCATCAAAACATAGCCATTTGGGTAAAGAGATCCAAGAAAGACACATTGTTAGAAGCTTTCGAAGAGGCCAGTCAGATCGAGAAAGACATTCTCAGTTTAAGGAACGAGACAGAGACTATTTCATCTTCCAAAAAGAAAATCGAAATCCTCCCTAGACCTTCCCAAAACAAAGCTCAACCTAGAAGTTCAGATTTAGAAAAATTACAGAAAGTCATTCAAAAACTATCCAACCAAGTCATAGATTTGAAAAGGACGGCTGAAGAATCTTCTTTGAGAAAAGGGCCTTACAAACCCCCTTTTAGGAAGCCTTTTCCCACCAACGGACCTAATTCAAATATTGAAGGCCTAAATCTTGAAAGCCTGGAATTTTCTATTCAAATGATCCTAGAAGCACACGATAACTTGATTCCTCTTGAAATTCCTAAAGAAGTAGCGGAACAAGAGACATCAGAAGAATATGAATCCTCTCCGAACATTTTTGGACATTTTTTGGATAGCATTTTTCAAGCTAATTTCGAAACAATGCATCGTTACAATACTAGGAGCAAGACAACAAATAAGCCTTCTTCCAAAATCACTATGACTTTGCCTCCAAAACAGTCTAAATCAACTGAGACTAAACAAAATTCAGTAAACCCAAGTTTAGATTATGATTTGGTTGAAGATCTAAAGAAGCTTAGGGCTAACATTTCTATTTATGAATTATTAAAATTCCCTTTTCTTCTGCAAAAAATGCTACAAAATATTGTAGAGAACAACAAACATAGCAATCCGAACAGTAGCAAAGGTGTTCAAAATAGTCCCAAAATTTCTCAGAAGGCCTTTTCCAAAACCACATCCGAGCCTCATGAGAAAAGAAACCTTCCTGTAAATAATGTAACAAATGTAGATAAACCAGTTTCAGAGGCTACGAGTAAAAAGCAACAAGCTTCCACTGTTAATACTCGCAGAAATGTCCCTCCATTTTTGTTAACTTTTGAAATTTTCAATAGGAATGTACATAATTGTATGGTAGATTCATGTGCGTCATCTAACGTAATGCCTTGGTATGTTTTTCAAAAGATTAATGCCGAAGTTGAACCATCCAGCTTGAACGAACTAGTGTTAAAGTGATAGGTGAATTAAGAAATATGCTTATAAGATTGTCGTCTAATCCTAAAGTTCATCAAGTGATTGATATTATTGTTGTAGATATCTCATAAGTTTATGGTATGGTTTTAAGCAGAGACTGGTCAGAACAATTAAACGACTATTTTGCGACGAATTGGTCTCACTTGTGGCTTCCTGAGAATGGAAAGCCCAACAGAATCAAGGTAAATCGTGAACGTTATCTGAAGTTCATGGTGTCTGATTTAAATGATCCCAATGAACCATTCACTCCTTCTGCCGATTCGCCCAAAATACAGGGGATGGATACTTTTTTTGGTAATTTCATGGACAAAACTTCCACTATCACTAAACCGGAACAACAGTCTGAAATTTTGACATATACACAGCCAACAACTTCTTCTCAGTGGACACATGCAACCGATGAAAATCAAATATGGTCTCTGTACTTCGATGGGTCAAAATCCAAGGAAAGAGCTAGTGCAGGGTGTGTACTCATCGATCAGATAGGTAAAAAGACCCTCATTTCTTGCAGGTTAGAATTCGAATGTACAAACAACACAGCCAAATATGAGGCACTCTTGTAAGGCCTCATAAAAGCATTAGATCTGAACATTCAAAATTTGACTGTCTTTGGTGATTCAGAAATCGTGGTTAGACAGGTAAAAAATTCTATCCACTGTTTATCCCCACACCTTAAAATCTATCAAATTGAGGTATGGAATTTGATGAACAAGTTTTTTGCATTTAACATAAATTCTATTCCTATATTGAATAATTCAAAAGTTGATTTGTTAGCTAACGTCGCTTCAAAATTTTTTCCTACAGAAGGTTTATCTCCGAATGCATTTTTCGTTGAACTATTGTTCAGACTGTCTTTCCCAGACAACATCATGAATTGGAGAGTCTTTGATGACGATCAACAGATTATAAGTTTTCTGCATATGGAAGAAACTTTCCAGGGCGCGGTGATCGACGAAGGTACCCATGACAAAAATCTTTGTGGCTTTACGGTAATACCAGATCCAAGATCTCGAGAATATTCTTCAAACATGGTAAACTCTATCCCAAAATCTGTAGTTAGATTAGAAAAATTTTATGATCTTCACGACAAGTTCAGAAAATCAGTTAACTGTAAAATGAATAGTTCCTCTTTGACGCATGAAAAAGTAAATTTGGGAACTAAAGACAATCCACAGTGCATTAATTTAGGGGTGGGGTGTTCTAAGAAAGACAAAGTAGCATTTATTAAGTTGTTTAAGGAATTCAAATATGTTTTGGCCTGGATGTACGACGACCTAAAAACCTTTGATCCTAACATCATACAACATGTTATTCCCATGACACCCCAAACTCAACCTTTTCAAAAAAAGTTAAGGAAAATGCACCCAAAACTCGAACCAACGGTCAAGAAGGAATTAAAAAAACTCTTAAACGCTAAGATAATTTTCCCAGTTAGGCACACACAATGGGTCTCTAATCTCATCCCTGTCCGAAAGAAGAGTGGTGAAATACGCCTATGTGTCAAATTCTGAAATCTTAATCGAGCGTCTGATAAAGACAACTACCCTGTCCCTCTCATGGAACAGATTTTTCAATAGGTATCTGGTTCTGAAAGATTATCCTTGTTGGATGGTTTTTCAGGGTATAACCAAGTCCTGATGTCCCCTCTAGACCAACTCAAAACCACCTTCCGCACTCCATGGGGCACCTACGCTTATAGAAAGATGCCCTTTAGACTCATAAATTCCGGTGCCACTTTCCAGAGAGCAATGGACATCACTTTCCGAGGCTTAATCAATCAATCTATCGTAGTTTACCTGGATGACGTCACCGTCTTCTCGAAAAATAAAGAAGATCATTTGGCTCATTTAAGATCTGTTCTACAATGATGTCGTAAGTACGACATTTCTTTGAATCCAAAAAATCTATCTTCGTAGTAGAACAAGGTAAACTCGGATTCATCGTATCGAGCGAAGGGATGATTATCGACCCTGAAAGAACTCAAGTCCTTTCGAAACTGCCCCCTCCCTCATGAAAAAAATCCATGCAATATTTCTTAGGTCAAATAAACTTTGTTAGGAGATTCGTCCCCAGCTTTTCAGAAATGGTGAGACCATTACAAAACCTAATAAAACAGGATGTACAATACCATTGGGGACCTTTATAAAGCCATGCTTTTGATTCAATAAAAAGGCCATAATAGATGCTCCTTCTCTAATGAGTCCCAACATTTCACAAGACTTCACCCTCTACACGCTTTCCTCTGGCCGGTCATACGCTGCTGTCCTAACTCAAAATAATGCTGAAAACAATGAAGTCTCAATCGCCTTTATGAGCTCATCCTTCAAGGGGGTAGAAATTAATTACCCAGCAGTAGATCAGAAAGCCTATGCTGTTTTCAAAGAAGTAAAGCACTTCCGATGTTATCTGTTGAAATCTAGGAAGAAAATCATTGTCCCTTATCCGACTGTTAGAAATCTGTTAGTACAGAAAGAACTAGGCGAAAAAAGGGCAAACTAGGTCACATCCTTGCAAGAGTATGACATAGAAATCACCCCAACACAAATTGTAAGAGGCCAAGGGTTATGCAAATTGGTCGTTGATTCAGCTATAGGACAGCAAGAGGAAAATGATATGTTAAATCCAGGACAACACTATCAAAATCAAATCTGCTGTGCACAAAACCCTGTTAGTCCCTGGTACGATGACATAAAATTTTGTCTTATACATGGATCAGCTCCCCATCACCTTGATCCCACAAAAAGGAGATCACTAAGATTAAAATATGCTTCTTTTCAGATGATTAATGGTATTTTATTTCGTCAAAATTTTGATGGAGTACTAATGCACTGTCTTGAGAAAGATGAAGCAGAAAAAGTTTTATTGGAATTGCATGCAGGAGAAGCTGGTGGGCATTTTGGTGGAGACACCACTTCCCATAAAGTATTAAGAGTAGGTTATTACTGACCTACCCTTTTTAAATACACTCATGCTTTATGTTGCAAGTGTGTGATTTGTCAAAAAGCATCTGGATGGATACAGAAACCAGCTTTCCCTTTACAACCAGTTTCGGTAGACTACCCTTTTCAGCAGTGGGGTTTGGATATTATAGGCCCAATCAATCCGCCATCCTCATAGAAACATAAATATTTCATAAAAACCACAAATTACTTCACCAGGTGGTTCGAGGCTGCCCCATTAAAAGTTGTAAATACCAGCTAGGTAGTATCCTTCTTGAATTCAAATATTATTACTCGTCTCGGTATCCCTGAATGCCTAGTATTTGATAATGCTTCTTATTTTTCGTCTCTTGAAATGAGTGATTTCATTCTAGAAAAAGGAATTAAATTAAAGTATTCTACTAGCTATTACCCCCAAGGCAACAGTTTGGCAGAATCAACTAATAAAAATATGAGGAAAATTATCAAGAGAATGGTCTCTGAAAACCATAAAAATTGGAATAACGCATTGTTAAACACAATCTGGGCTGATAGAGTAACTCCTAAAACTGCTATGGGTAACTCACCTTTCTTTCTCATTTACGGCAGGGAGGTGATTCTTCCACCACATGTCCTTCTTCCATCTTTGCAGTTATCACAGAAAGTACAGGAAGAGGACTGTCCCCCTTTGGAGAGTTAAATTAACGTTTTGTTAAAATTAGAAGAAGTGAGGACTCAAGCAAAACGGAAATTGGATCAACATCAACTCATTGTTAAAAACTGGTTTGATTCCAATTCTGCCTCTGACATAAATTTTGAGGTAGGTGACCTTGTCCTAAAGTGGGACAAACCTCATGAGGGAAAATGAGAGCATACAAAGTTTCAGAACTTGTGGTTGGGACCATTTTTAATTGCTGAGAAATTGGGTCCCAGTTCCTTCCAATTACAGAATTTAGAGGGACAGCCAGACACCTTTTCGGTGAATGGCCAAGCTCTAAAAAGGTACTTAGCCTGATGACGCTCCCATGTACACTGTGTAAATATTTTTTGTGTTGTTTGTTGTTTGTTTTTCTTTGCTGGTTTGTTTTGATTTTTCCTTTATGCTTATTAGTCTTTCTTTTTGAAACACACATGCCTGCATCATGGGCTAGCTCAGACGAAGAGAACAAAATATTTCCCCTCTAAAATGACTGTTGAAAGTTGTTAAAACATCAATTGTGATATTTTTTTGAGTTTGCAGCCATGTTAAAGATAACTTGTTGTTTGAAAATCGTTTCTTGATTTCAATCTGCAACTGAAGGTATTCACGATCATCCACAAAAATTCTTCTTACACTGTCCCTGTTCCTTAAGAGAACAACTCATATATGTCTCTCTGCTCTTGAAAGTCGGTTTTATTAACAAACTATTTCTATATCTTAATGAAGGACAACTAAGAAATTTCTTCAAGGTCTGTAATTTACTAAGATGTGTCAAAAACCAGGATTTTCAGCGTCACCCCACTCTATTAAATATCTTTAAAACTAAATAAACCTTCATAGAGCTGTGGGAAGTTCTTGTAAACCCGCCGGGATACTGAACAGGTCTGCTGGTAGTGGGTAAATGCATGCATGATGCTAAGATAAATTTTTCAGAGTTCTAAACATGCCCGTTGGCAGTGAAGCAATGTCAGGTATATGAAAATTCTCAGATATGGATTCTTTTTGACCTTAAATGTCCTTCATTCTGATCTGGAACTTCTTGGGAGGATATAGATATCAGAGTGGGTTAATTGACATCCCTGTCAAGTCTATGGATGCCTGCTGGCAGTAGAGGCCCTGCCAATAGTATTGAATATGTTAACATTAATATTGTGACTCTCATTTGTTAAGATTGTCATCAGTTTTCGTATTTTTAAAATAATAGTAATCTGAAACTGGAATGCATTATAAGTGTTTACGATGTTCAGAAAACCTTTTGGTTGTTTTTGATTCAAAGTTTTTTTTGATTATCCTAATTTGAACTCGTTCATCTGGCAGAGATAACTGCTTCTCCCAGCATGTCGCCATTGTTGGCAGCAGTGATATAATTACTATCGTTTGCAATCTGCCTACACAGGGTCTCTAAATTTTCAATACTCGTCATGACCATTCTCACTAAACGACACTTGTCACTTGTCACTTTTTACATATCTCCCTTTCAATTTTTGTTTTCATGATTGCAAGCATGAAAACTCACAGCTGGAATTGACACTTTGTTTCGATTTTTTATTAAAGGAAAACTGTTCATATGGTCTATTATCCAATTGTCATATTTTTTCTATGAATGTGATTGTTTTCCTTGTTTATAACCCCTTGATCCTAAACGTGCCTTGGTTACATAAGTGAAAGACCTCCACTCATTAATATTTGATTGATATTAATGGAGTTTTGATTCATAAAACTTTTAATTATTCAATTTTCATTTGATACACTTACCTTTGTAATCAAGCCATGAATGTGCGTACTATGGTTTTTCAAGTGTTCTGATCCTTATATGTACCCATATGACAAGGTATCATATGAAGTACAACATGCTGTTACTGCTCTATATGGTCTCGGGCTTCACGATTTCGTTCCCACACATGGTGATTAACGCCTCTGCCTACCGTTTTGAACTGTCATAGCATGGTTTTGTTCAGGGCTATGGATTTGTTTTTTTTTTTATCAAACCCTACCTCCAAGTTTTGTGTTGATTCCCTTCTGATTGCCATGGCTCCAATGGTAAGGATTGAGCCCAATGGCATCCAAACCTTGTTATCATATGATAACGCCAGAGACAATTTAGAAAGGAATGGTTGGCGTTTATTCATTGAAAAATTTAAGGGTTTCAATCTGAGAGTTGCCAAAGAGTTCGCATTGACCTTCGACAGTCGCGGAGCAAAGATAGGTGACGTGAAGCTAGAGGTGACTGAAGAATTTTTAATCCAAGCTACGGGTTTACCAACTGTTGGGAAAAAATGGTTCAAGAACGCAAAAGTTGAAGAGGTCCCTTGGACTTTGATGTTCACCTCACGGAAAATTACTAGTTGCGACCGAGGTATGCCTGTCTCATCTTTGAAACCTAGGTGGCATGATATTCTTGCTATTGTGAAACAGTTCATTACGTGTGAAGGAAGATTTGGGTTAGTTTTCCTGTATCACCTACGATTGCTTACGAGTTTCATTGACTTCCCACTGAACATGCCCTACTTCCTGCTTAAAATTCTGTATAAGATGGGAAAGCGGTTTAGGAGGTAGAAGTCTGATTCTAGTTTATTCCATCATGGTTTAATTAAAATTATCCTTGTGCATCAATTGCAATTACACAATGATTGTTGGGATGCTTTTGTTTTACGAAATGGATTTGGAAATAGTGAGTTGGGACAGGTTGATAAGCATGTTATCACAGAAACCCTTGTGAAACCTACCACCTCTCCTCCATCGCTCCTGCCCTGTGATCCTGCCCCTAATATTGAACCCTTGACCTACCCTGATGCTACTCAACTAGACACTCAACCGGATTCACACCCAAAGAGTTGCACTAAAATTGTTTAAAAACCCACAGGGAAGAAACTAAAGGGTAGTGTCGATGTTAATTATAAGAATAAAAGGCCCAGTCATTTGATTTCACAATCTGCTTGAAACGAATCCAAACACTATGCAGACACAAAAAAAAAAATTGAGGTAAGTGAAGACTTGGACTCAGAAATTGAAAGGTTCTTTGCCAAAGAGGATCCAATGTCATATGGACTTTGCCCTGACAGACCCTACGATTATGTTAGCAACCTACCCCCATGTCTAAAGGATAATCTTGATTTTCCTGACATCCAACTTCGTGACAAACCTACCTTTTGCGTGGATGATTCTCCAACTGTTAATGCTATCAGTGCCAATGCACAGTCCCTACAGCCACAATGTAATGAGTGTCGATCCTGGATCGACATGTATTATATGGATGTGCCTTTGCTACAGTCCAGGCTTAAATCTTTGAAAGACCAAGTGGATTCATTGACAAATGAGAACAATAGACTCCAATCCATAACTCAAGCAAAAGAGAAACGCCTAAGAACTATAGGATCTATCATTTTGAAGAATGTAGAGGTAGCGATAGCAATATTAAACTCCAAGATTGCTTGATATGTTTTAATCCCATGATTTGAGGTATGATCTTTTTCAAGTTTAGCATGATTTCATCACTCTCAAATTAGGATATATGATTTGGTTGGATAGATTGTCTTTCTTATAAAGATTAATTTGTTTTGTTTGTTGAATAAAGTATGATTTTAGTTGTAATTATAACCAGCTACAGAATCGTAAGATTCTGTAGCCAGTTAAAAAAATTCGAATTACTTCATTTGATAATTGAAAACATATCTAAAATTTCCCCATTTTCATTTGTGAACAGGAACCCATGATTTCAAGGAGATATGAAGCACTGTTGACAACTTCTAGCCATATTAACTTTGTGTTTTTTAGTAAATAGATTAGGTTGTTAGTATTTTGATATCAAGTAAAATCAGGGAGGTTGCATCCCCCATATTTTTGGAACAGATTTGATAGTATCAACAGGAAACATTTTGTTCCTGGAACCTATATAAGCATGTTATGTTGTAAACATGAGATGATCTTTGCCTGGGTAAAGACTATGGATTTTTCATTTACTTGAATGAAATATAATACTCATCACAACTTTAGATTTATGTATTGTGGTTTTATTCAAGTCATGATTATTTCAATTTGTAATTAGATTATGATTCTTTCGTTGTCATAGTTTACTACAAATTGGTATGATAAAAAATTATATACTATCCATATTTTATGTTCCAGATTTAACACACAACAATCATTTTGTTCAAACTTGAATTAAGAGATTTATCTTTATCTTTTATTGAACGTTTATACACAAGTTCTCACCACAGGATTTATCTTAATGTGGCCGCTTGTGAAATTATGAGATTGTTGTAATCATATCTCTTATATGTTCTATCATTTGAATTCCATCATTACTGCTTCACATTTATGAGAAGCAATTATAGGATCTGTTGCGGGTTCACCTCATCAAACAGGGAGATTGGATGCTATACACTAAGCAAATATTGGATGCGATAACAGGTCAATTTGTTAGTTTGATTTTATTAGTTTAATGAATACAAAAATTTCCTGCAGTTAAAACATCTTCTACTATCTGTTATTTCTGTTTTTAATTAGACAGTTTGATATTCCATTTTTAGAATATAAATAGATTAAATAATAGTTTTACTGTTGTTTTAAAAAATCAATTTATATTTTATTTTCGCATATTTAGATTAAAATTTGTATTGTGTACATATTATACATATATTATAAATAGAATCATTTGTATATATTGTACATATAATAAGTAGAGTTATTTTATAAATATTAGTCAGTTAAACTATAAATATATATTAGATCTATATATAGTTTTCAGCAATTGTTATTCACCAGGTTATTGCATTTTCTTTAGTTTTGTTTTTCTCTTTTTTAGGACTTAGATCGGCCAACGGAGCCGCTAAACCTGTCGGAGTGGATTAATCCAAACTGATTGGGTTAATGAGACAACACCGGACCGAATTCACTCCTCCAGTTGATGAGTGGTCAATTTCTCCTATCAACAGGTCCCTAATTAGGCCCTTATTCGTTTGGAATGATGATTTTGACTGGTTAAAATGGGTCCAATTACCCTTATCCTAAGACTAGCCTAAAGTTAATTTAGCCTAAGCTATCTTGTATATACAACTGTCTATGTACAAGGCCTTCAACTTGTTAGTGTATGATAGTAGATTATTATTATTAACAAGCTGAAGAGAAAGTTGTTATGTACCTAAGACTTGAATACAAAATACCACAATAGTACAAAATATATTTGAATACAATCACCACACAAGATATATGAAACAATATAGAAAACCACCACTTTATTATATCACACCCTTGAGGTAGGTAAACACCATACAATGGATCTTATTATGTAAGGGATCCTCTCATGTTCACTTGCCTCTTTGAGGGGGTTTCCTCTTATTGAGCTACCGCTCCAAATACAATACTTCTATTCATATCCCATTACATTGCTTGAACCCCTTTATATAGTGCTACCATCACCTAAGAACATTCTAGAGCAGGAATCTTCTAGAAGTAGAACCTTCTAAGAATTCCTCTTACATTTATTATATCTAACTATCCATTTATTATATCTAACTACCATAGTGGGCCTTATTTAATAATATAGTGGACC
>JZKD02S1606557.1:552455-577247 GCA_000966675.3 Picea glauca
ATCCCTTTAAGGTAACTAAAATCAAGGCTCTGTCTAGCCACAATGAGGCTTGCTCATACGAAATGAGACTTAAAGAATGAAAGCAATTTATTCTAAATGAAATTGCAGATTAATCCTAAGATCAAAGTAAACAAAATGAAAACCTATCTTGACTAGGAAAATGATAGCCTTACTCCTAATCAAGAGCAAAGAATTTAATAAGAAGGGAAAAACACTTTGTTTGAACCCGTGGTTAAGTTTTACTTGTAAACTCTCAAAGTAGTTTGACAATTTACAAGTTGTTCAAGTAGATATACAATGAAACAATCTTAATAAATAATTATTAATTTTTTTTTTTCATATAACCAAATCCAATCATGTGAATAAACCCATTACAAGATTTATATCGAACTAAGGAAGTAGTTCCTTTAACTCAATACAAAATGTAGCAAGACAAATTTGTAATTGACCAATAAATAATTATTTAGTAATTCTAAATAAGTCTCCATGAATTCTTCATCAAATATGGTTGAACCTATCAAGTCCTACAAAGACAACTTTAAACAAAATGACAATTAGTATAAAATTAACAAGACTAACAATAATGCTAATATTGATCAATGATATATGAATTGACATACAATTGTAACTAGGTTGAAAGAAACATCAAATAAATAATAAACAGTCAAAAAATCATACACAATAGTGTAGAGAAGTGAAAACTTATTATCATTAGATCCAAATATGTTATACAATCTTTTGAGTCCTGAACTCCTTCAAGAAACAACTTTTCAACAGTGCAAATTCCTCTCCTCTCAGAGATCGAAACTCTACCTCTTCTACAAAAAAGATCTATCTCGTACAATAGTGTCATTAAAAGTATATCCTTGTAGAATTTCCCCTATAATTTCAGATCTAGAACTCCTTCAACTTATTTTTATAGTTTATTATATAATTACATTTCCTCTCCACTTCCAGGTCAAATCCACTATTAGCAACAAAATTTCAAAACAACAAAATACCAAATTCTGGAAAACAACCCCTTGAAAAGCTCATGATATATTATTAAACGTATTTTTGTTTGCAAAATACTTCAGAGGTTAGCTAAATCAACCTCTTTTCCAGATGGGTTTTCAACCGTTTAGAGAGATTCATCACTGTTTGGGTGAAAATGAATCTATAAAATTTCCTTCTCATAATTAGCAACAACAACAATTCTGAAAAATGCCATTTGGATCCAATAGGTTTTCTCCCAAAATATTTATTTTATGAGGAAACGACCCTTGTGATAGGTATTCAAACCCATTTTGGAAGTGATTTTTCAACCATTTGGTGAAATTCATCTTTGATTGTCCGGAAATCGATCTACAAAATTTCCTCCTGAAGATGGACGCGATTTCCAATCTGTCAAAAACAATTACCAAATTAGAATAACAAAATTCATTCTTTCCCATGAAGATAAGACTAACAATGAAGCAATATGGAAATTAGTAAACAACAACCAATCTTCTTGGCCAATTAAAATCTTCTAAATACATTCAGAAAACTAATTTTAGTTGCAAATTCGCAACCTTCAATTTTGTTGATGTTTTAGAAAAGTAAATCTCTAGATTTGCTTCAATTAGTGCTTCTAGATTGTTATCCATGGAAATATATTTCCAACGAGTGTTCATTTGCCTCATTTGGTTGAGTAAAACTCAATATATCACTTGTCTAAGTTGAGTCATCAAAACAAATTCGATTTATAAAACTTTATGGGTAGTTTTATTAATTATATATATATATATATTATGTTTCATTTAATTATTTAATTTAGGTTATAATTACAAAATATATATACACCAATTACTAAAATAAAAATTAAATCAATTTTAACTAATAATTGACTTAATTAATTAAGGTTAAATACAAAACTAATTTACACATTAACATTAATTTTATTTACAAGAAATAAAACACATATGTTATGCTCACGTGGTGGAAAATTACCACACTTTGACCGAGTATATCTTTCAAATCGTAAGTCAGAATAACGTGAAACTTAAACCATTGGAATGTTGGCAAAAGAACTAAAAAATGAAGATGTCAAAACAAAAATCAAATCAAAATGAAAATCTCCCAAAAGAAACCAAAACAAAACATTCTAGAAAGCGATATTAACAAAATTTATATGGAGGGACCCATAATAATTTAAAAAAATTATGGGGGGTGTTGTGTCCACAACAATTGATGACACATGGGGACAGAGCAATTATATCTAGTTAATATAGTAGGACTAAATTTACCAAAGATCGAAATAAAATATTTCAAAAATTTCTTGCACACGATACAATCTAATCAAAGCTTTCAAACATATTTTATCCTTTCTACTTGAAATAATAAAAGGATAAAATTTCTACTTTTTGAAAGCTTTCAAACATATTTTCAAGGAACTTGAGGAATCTAATGAAAAGGATAAAAGATTTCAAACGTATTTTCAAAAATCAGCTACATGAAATATTTCACAAACTAATAAGCTCTCAAGATTTCTTGACATCAACAAGCCCTTTGCATATTTCAAAATGCTGAAATTTTTGATAACATAAATTCCATTTCATATTTATCACCAAACCACCAATTCCTTTACCATAAAAGCTAATCATTAACCACAAAGGTTCAAATAATTCAATGTGATGAGGTAAAGAGGAGTCGTTACACTTCTAGAGGTCATCAAAATAATCATGAAAATGACTCCAAATATCAACTAGATCATAAACCAATATGTGAATATATGAATGAGACTATATCTCTGATTAGTTGTTGAGTTGGTAGCAATATTGGTTGATTAAAATTTTTGGAAAAGAATATGAGCAACCAAGTTTAGATTAACACTTCCCTAAGTTTCCTTCATTTCAAGAGAGAAATTATAAGCTGATGGTTGTACAAGACATTTCCCAACCTACATAAAAAAAGAGAAAGGTGTGATAATCTATTAGAAATATTGGGAATAACTCCTCCTCTAAATGACTGACTTGTTGCAATGAAATTTAACTAAAAATAAAAGTAGAGATCAAAATTAAACTAATCCTAAGAAAATAATGCTATGATAATGTAAAATTAAACTATACTAGCTGTCATAAAATTTGTGCAAATTCCATTGTAGTCATCAAGTATCCATTTGTTGTCCATTTAGCCAAATATTTCATCTTTCTTCCTGAGATATGAACACTATGTTCTTTCCCACAATATTATCCTCAAGGTGATAATTTAGTGTCATTGATTGTTGTGAGATTTATATCCTCAAGAAATTCAATCTCATTCATGTAATTAGAATCAATCAAATTAAACAAACAGGACCATAAGTCTTCAATTCTATCCATGCTTTGAAAATACTTAGACATCAACAAACCTTTGTCATGGTTACAAGTTAAATACAAAATTTGATTCAAAATCATCACCCTTGTAGGAAAAGGAATTTACTTCCTCTTGTGATTAAATATAATGATCTGAAACCTTTGTATGGTCATCTTCAATCTGGGTAGAAGCAAGAGAAAATCCTCATGGAAATGGTAGCAATTAAGACTCTCTGGTAAGGCATAAATGATCTCAGATCACAACCTATATGATGTACCTCCCCATGATAAACGAAACATAGAGTTATAAATAACAAATGGATCAATTAAGTAAGATCCTTTCATGATGCGCATGTCCATGAAATTGATATCCTCAAGTTCCCAAGACTGTCCCAAGTAGAACAATTATGTGGTTTACTTCCTTGAAATTACATATCACATAGAATAAAGAGGAAATTAAATGGAAAATAACTTCACGTGGCTTATCTCTCCAGTAGATAGGTTTTTCATTTAAAAGAATGAGACATATAATACGGAAAAAAAAAAAAAAAACTCATGAGTAAGAGAGATCAAATAAAAGACATTCCAGTAGGACGAAAGATGCTTATCTTCTCAAGCTATGAATCATGAGTTTTGGTTCACATAAATATGAAGAGTGTGGTACCTAATAGATTGATGAGTTACAACCCATGATAAATTCAACCCTTAGAACTTATTATAATGGATAAGATGAAAAACAATGTTGAAAACTTGAATTTAGAATTTTAGAAGTTGTATTGAAATTTTCCATCAAGGTATTTACAACTCCCAAGCATTCAAATAGCTTCAACATTGAGAAAGTGTGTATTGATAATCCATGATAAAAATTATATTGCTCAAGAATGTAACCTAGATGGGTGACTCAAAATCAGTAAAACCAAGGGATGAAAAGATATTCCAAGAAAATATCAGGTCTAAAATCACCATTGGATTGATAGTAATAGGTTTGAGTCTTTGGTCAATCAATGAATTTGGGAATACAATAATTGATTTTCATGAAATTTTTTGAAGTAGATATCAATAAAAATATTTAAGGAACTATTGGGCCCTTAGTTTTGTGAATAGAAGTTGAGCATGATACATTGCAACTTCATTTTGGAGAACAAAATTTTTGTAAGATGCTGAGGAGATGGACAATAGAAAAAAGAAAGAAACAAAAAGCGGTTGGAAGAACAACACAACATCATCTTTGAGGAAAGAAGTTGCAACAAGATCATGAAAAGAAATAACTCTCAGTTTCTCAATCAACAAACTCAAGAATTGGATTATATATATGAGACTGATGTGATTGTAATGGATAATGAACAATGAATAATGGCTAATGGCTAATGGATAATGAAGGGTTAATAGGATGTAGAGTTGTTATTGTTTCTAGGATATTAGTCCAGAACTATTAGCGTTATTGTTGTTGTTGATACTCATGTTGAGACAAAAGTCACTGATGTAATTGCCTATATTATAACATAGTTGAGTCTTGGAGATCTAGGTAAGAACGAGACTGTCAATGCATCATAATTTAGTATTATTAATATAAATGGAGGTCTAAATTTTGAATATACATCCTTTGTATTTGGTCTTGATGCATGCATAGAATGTTGTTTTGTATTATATTTATGTATGATACACCTGTTGAGGGGTCCAAGATCGCTTTAACTCAACAGTAGGAACCAAACCCACCTTAGAGGCCCAATTACACTCTGCAGCTTCTAATGGGTGGAATGGTTCTCCAGATCTTTCAATCTAACTAATTTATCGATGGGATTTACTTAGTGATTGAGAGGGTATTTTTTTGTGAAAGTTCCTCCTTTAGATTAAACGTTCTCTTTTGTCTTTTATTTTATTAGATGAGTATGATAAAGTAAGGTGTGTTGGTATACACCAACTGAGCCTGGGATAACCCTTGTGCTCTAGCATGCAAATAATGATATTCACACCTATTACAAGTCTGGTAATAATACATTAACTTGTTGGTATCTCAACAATGACTGAGATACAATTATTGAAATAAAATATGCATGAAATAAGATGAGTGCAAGAAAAATAGTTTCCTTAGCTTACCATCAATCACACATTAACACAACAATTTTATTTTCATCATTAAGAACAAAAGAACTGTTAAAATATTGAAAAAGATAGCTTATAAATAGATTCATAAACTCTTCTTCATTACATCATCAAATACTGAAATAAAAGTTGGAAGTAGTTCCTCCTCATAATGGCTTTCCTCTTCCTATCATAAGAAATCACATGTTTATCAATGACCTCATCAACGGGCTTAGGGATTTGTTGGTCTCCCCAGGTTAGAGTGTTGTCCAAGCTTACTGCCATATGTATTTTCTCTAGGAATGAATATTGTACTTCTTTGATAGGGGAAAATTCCATATGTTCCAATGGTTTGACCTTCTTCTGGTGAGGTATCGCCAAAAGTTTAAGAGACAGTGATAGGCTCAATAATTACTTGGTGATCGGTTGTTGAGGTGTCGATCTTTGGCTGTTGCAATTACTCTTTTTGTGCCCCTGATCCTAGCTCATCCTTGGAGATGTCTTTTGGGGTCCCCGATAGGTCGAGAAGTTTAGTGTCTAAGGTACTCTTGGCCTCATGGTCGCCTTGTAGAGGGTTTGTAATTGATGCATCAGGGGTTGGAGCAGATGCTCCCCCTGATTCTTTCTCCTATATAATTGGTATCAAAGTTATAAGAGAGACCTTTGAACTCTCTTCATCATCATAGATAGTAATTATATAAAAAAGGGTATTAAGCACACCCATTTCACTTGGTGTTTTTGGAATCTAATGCTGGGTTGGAATGGTCATCGACGATCTAGCCTGTGGTGATGGAAGTCTGGTATTTTCCAGACTGATGGTTTCCTCTAGTGGAGTTTACTCTGATCCATTTCACTTTGCTCTGACATTGCTTGGGTTGGTCGAGGTGATCATCATAGTTTCTAATAGTCAAGGATCATTCTCTAGCTTCTGGATGACTCTTTGGGATTCTTATAATAACAACATTCCCCTCCTTTGTGCCTCTATGCCTTTTGTTGCTTTATTCCCTTCTCTAACCCTAAGAGCTTCTTAAGTGTCTGTTCTATCATTTTGACTTTCTCATCCATACTCATAGATTTGAACCTAGTCATGTTTGGGTTATCTTTTCTCTATAGTACCTCCTCCCAATCCTAAGCACATTCTGTAAATATCTCATCTTCAAACTTGTCATGTGCGTATGGCCAACAGGAAGAGACTTGTGATGCATGCTGGAGAACTAGGCCTTTAGGGTCATGCTTGCAAAATCTCCCTGTCAGGAACCTATATTCCAACTAGATCAAACCCTCTTATTTAGCTTGTGCAGTATCATTTACTATGAAAAATCCTACATTGAAACCATAGGGTATGAATGCTCATTTCTTGTCCTTAACCAAAGTGGCATTATAGCCCTGCAAGATGGTTTGGTAATAGATTTCTCCTATGACGAGCCGATCTAGAATGTGAGCGGGGAGTAAATGTGGTGTGCCGGTGGCCCCAAATACCTTGATATACATTGTGGTTTTCTCATGGTACCAGTGGCCTAATTTTGAATCATTTTCTTGGCCACTACAAACAATCTTGGGCATTCCTTTCTGAAAATAATGAAATAAACCCGAGCTATGAATTCATCAAAAATGAGAGCATATGATTTCTTGTACCTATTTTCTGACAGGATTTTGAAGAAGACATGTACAGGTAGCTCTACGACGTGCCATCTTATATTCATGCCAACAAATACATTTCTTGCATAGAACACGTCTAGAAGATATGAATCCATGTCAAAAGTGGGTGCTTCTCCCTCCTTTTGTGTCTGAGCCTGCAATATATTGGTGCTCAATTTCTTGGAGATGATTACTCCCCAGTTGAGGATACTCCTAGAAATAGCCACAATGTATTCCAGGGGCATCCATACTTACGAGAACTTAGCACAATATTTTTCCCCATATAATAGAAATATTAGAGCCATTAAGTAGATATATAGCTCCCTTATATTTGTTGTCCTGTACTAGCCATTGCTCCAGTTTGTGAATTTCTTGTCCTCCTTTGACCAGGAGGCCATTAATCAGCTAGTGTCATGGAATTCATAGAAATTCACCATGAAATTTGTGTTCAACCACTCCTCTGGGTTCCTGATCTTGTAATATTTCTGGACCTCTGTCGGGAGAAACAATGTGACACATCCACCATTCTCATCATTGATTAGGCACTTCTTAGCATATGTATGATTGATTATCCAACCCAGAGTCTGAATGTAGGGAAAGAATGAGGTTCGACATGATACCATATGCAAGCATGACTGTCGAATATTCTAAAAAACCTGGTTGTCGAGCGCCCTTACATTCGGGTCACTCTGGGGTATAAAGTCTGGGTAATATTCTCGGTTAATTCTGTTGAAAAAATATCTCCATTGTGGGAGCATTATCTTTTATCCAGTGGTTGATTCTATATCGCCAAAAGCAGGGGGCTAAGCAAATTCATTCTTAGTCGATGTTTTGATGACCGGTTCCGCTCTAGGAGAAAATTCCAACTACCTCACAACATTGAGAGAAGACCCTTCACCAATATCTTCTTCCTTCAATTTTGGTGCCCTTGGTGAGAGTCTGGTCATTGGCTACCTTGAAGAGAGAACAACATTAGAAACTGTGTTGCAGATAGAATGCTGATACATAAAAATACGACCACCAAAATGAAAAAATTAACACATACCTCTTCTTCGCACCATCTTAACCTGGTTTTGAAATTCTGAGAATCAAGTGCAACTCTTGAGATGCTCTCTTTGCTTCTTTGACTTCCTTGGAAATGAGAAACTTGTGTGCAAAATGTTGGGGTTCAAAATTGTCTTAGTGATTTAAACATATATAATACTTACCTTGTCACATCATTTATTCAATTAGGGGTGTAGGTGTGGTTCAACAAAATATGTCGCCAGATTTGCCTTATGCTCAATATTTAAATGCAGTCGTAGGTTGGCGGCCCAAGCGCGGGCTATAATGTGGTTCATCGGCAATTTAAAATTCCCGTTGTTCGATCAACGCATGGGGTAGCAAGGTATGCAGAGTGAAACATTAACTGGCCTATTAAATGAAAGAATCTGATATTATTTTGTGCTGAAAATGTCCCATCATTCAACTAATTTAACGAGTGGATCAAGAGTCGTCACTTTTCTTTAGACAATGTGCATTGATATCTCTTGGAAAAAATTATGACACCGATCCATTGCTGTATAGCACTATTGTGGAAATGTTGACCTGGAATTGTGACTAGGACACGAGGAAACCTAAGGTGACTTAGGATGAAACTAGGTTGTACGAAATTCCTACTGGACAAAGACACGTGGCATTTGAGATTGGCTTCTTCGTTTAAGAGTGCTATTCAGAGTCATTTATTTTCATTAGATAAGTGTTTTAACAAACAAGTTTTACCCTACCAATGCCGAAAAAGTATCAAGGATCGAAGATAAGTTTAAACAAGTGTTCTTGGATTCCCCACTCAAAACTTGTCGATGCCGAAAATGCATCAGGGATCGGTGATCGACGATGTGTCAATGCAAAAATTTTCCATGATTTAAATATTTGATATTTCACTGACCTCGAAAAAATGCATCAGTAATCGGATATTGGAAGTTCATCATGGCCCATGTCAATATTTAGCGCTCTCATATTTCTCCGACGTCGATGGGAAATAGACCATTTCTTGAATCTTCTTTGTGAATAACCAATGCAAATCTAATCTGTTTTTACTGAGGTCAATGATACATCGACAATCAATGATTATTGTTACTATGTGGTCATTTTACTTTCTCAGATTTGTTCGATGCCGAACATAAGCACGCGGGTCACAATTTTAACTGTGGATCCATAGTTAAAATGTCAAGTTATTTTTTAGATATAAAGGATTCACTATGACATGCCCAAATAAATCCAATCTTGATCAATTATTATACATACAAACACACTTAACGATCTCTACACAACTAACTCAATTCAGAAAATAGGACAAAAGAAAACAAGTGGTACCCAAAAGAGAAAAAATTCATAAATATTTTAGGGTATGTTGAGTGCTCAACAAATGGCAATTCTCTGGGAAAAAGAAAAATCTTTTATCCTTCCTTCAGGCTTAGCTCTTGAAGAAGTTGATTGAGAAACTAACTGGATTCTATTTTATCAGTGCATTTCCTATCCATGCGTGTCCAATTTCCCAGGTTTGTGAATCCAGGTCCACCTATGGAGTTTATCCCTTATCCCACCTTTGTTCCTCTTGACTTTGAACCACGTCCCTCCTCGACAAGATCCAGGTAAGGCATTCACTGGCTTGAGTCCATTTTAGTTATCTTTATTCCCTCGCTACGGTGTTTCTTTGATGCCAGTGAGCATCCATAGCCCCGACAGTGTCACCTGACGTCACACACCTTGCTCCAATGCCAGCGAGTGTCCATAGACCCGATGAAGTTACTGCATACCCTCTTTAACTTTGCACTCATTTAATATAATTGATTTATTTCTAGTAGAAATTCCTTGAGCGAGTCAGAGAGGATGACGTCTATTATCTGCAAGATGAAAATTTAATGTGAAATTCTTCCTATCTCTATTTGGAGGTACAGGTGATCCTTTCCAACTTTCCATATTTCCCTTTGGGATTTACTATACCACTAGGAAGACACTTCATTACTTACCAAGGTTGTTTGTTTTGCAAAGACAAGATCTAGATTTCCTTGAAGAAATTTGTAATTGCCCAATGTTTCTTATGTTGCATGTAAGCGTAAGTTAGGAGCAGAGTTTTCTACACCATATGTATGAAGGTCGACCAATTTTTTACAAAACGCAACTTTATTACAAGAAAATAAAAAGCAAAAGAAAAGACACAAATAAAAAGGACTATGCAATCAGTCTACCCTAAACTTACACATTTATCCTAATCAGAATGTAAAATGAAAAGGACATATTTTTTTTCATAACAAAAATATTGTTTTAGGGCTTGGCCATTTACTTGGAGGGTGTTGGGTTCCCCCCTCAGATTTTGCAACCGATATATTCCTGCCCCAATTTTTTGAGATACTTGGAAAGGTCGGAACCATAGATTCTGAAAGTTCAAATGTTTTCCCTTAGGTTTGTTTGCTCTATCCAATTTCAAGACTAAGTCTCCTAATTCAAATTATTCTCTTTGGCCTTATTCTTGTCAAACCATCTTTTAACTATCTGCTGATGAGTGAAGAACTTATATTTTTCTTTCTCCCTTTCCTCTTCAAGCATGAGGAGGGTATCAATTCTTTGTTTAATAACTGATGAGGGTTGTCCTCTTGAACCCTGAGCAAGCTGAGGTGATGAAAGATATAACCCATTTGGGAGAATGGCTTATTGTCCATATACCAAAAAGTATGGAGAGTTTCCTATAGATTCCTTGGGTGTTACTCTATCTACCCATAAGGCATTATGAAGCGAGTTATGCCAATTCCTCTAATTGTCTATGACTATTTTCTTCAATATCCTCACTAGGTTCTTATTAGTTGATTATGCCACCCCATTTTCTTATGGATAGTAGTTTGCAGAGTATCTTATTATGATTCCTTTGTCTAGAGAGAAATATGTTAATAGAGTAGAATAAAAGTAAGAAGCGTTATTAAAATCGAGAACGAAAGGCATCCCAAACCTTGTGATCAATTGTTGTTCTATGAATTGGATTACAACCTTTTCATTCACGTGAGTCAGAAGGTTGGCCTCTACCCATTTCGTAAAATAGTCTATAGCAGTTAGTATGTTTTTATGTTGTTTTGAATAACTCGGGGTAATCTCCCCTATGACATCTAACCCCCATTGGTTGAATGTTCTAGATATGGTCACTGGTTGGAGTGGGACAATTTCTCTCTTTTCTCTACCAATGCTCATTTGACAAGATTTACAGTTCCTAGCGTATGTATGAGCGTCCCTAAATAGAGTAGGCCCGTAATAACCGAGTCTTAATATTTTGTGAGTTGTGGTATTTCCTGAAATGTGTCCACCTGGAAGACCATCATGGAGCTCTCTCAGAATATTTAATGCATCTTCAAGTTCGGGAAATCTCAAGAGTACTCCATCATAATTTATGTGGAAAAGTACTGAATTTATGAGGCGATATTGCACAGATTTTAGTCTGATAACTCTCCTTTCCTTAGGGCTTAGGTTTTTTGGGAAAGTCCCATGATGTAGAAGGTAAATAAATTTTCCATGCCAAGAATAATTCCCTGGGGGAATCTATAAATATTCACTACACCATAATGCTAATTCATTCTCCCACCCAGGGTCTTCATTTATTCGATCTTGGGATTCTGCAAAAAATTTACACAATCCCTATCCCTTTACTAATTTGGAAGGTTTTATATCTAGATCAAATTCTTGGAAAAATGCCATCCAATATCCCCTTCTCTCCCCCATATTCTGTCGAGTGAATAGGAATCAGACTGCAGGAAGAGGCACAATGACTTTGGTGTGATTTTTTAGGATGTAAGATATGAAATGTTTTACTATTTTGTACACCGCATAAGCCTATTTGTCTATAACATGGTAGTTCAATTCATATCCTTGGATATTAGTGCTCATAAATGATACCAAAGTCTCATTGTTATCATCATCCTTCTTGGTCAATACTGCAACTAAGGACTAGTTGGAGGAAAAAGTATAGAGGAAGAAATATTTACTAAAGTCCAGACTTCGCAGCATTGGAGCTTGAGATATTGCAGTCTTGATATTTTTGAAATCATTTTTTCGCTTTTCATCGCACTTAAAATATGCATCCTTGCGAATCATATTTTGTAAGGGTTTGACAGTTTCAGCAAAATCGGGTGTGAACTTTCTCACAAAATTAATTTTCCCAAAGAAGGATTGCATAGCCTTTCTGTTATGGGGAAAGGGAAGCTGAGATATTTCCTCTTGTAACACCCCCGGTTTTGAACCCCCATTTTAAATAATGTATTGTTACGATGATGAGAGGCCGAAGCACCCAAAAAATTATTAAAAGGCCATTGTGCCCAAGAAATGTAATGTTTTGATCATTATTAATAATAAATACAACGTTGGCTGCTAAACAGACAAGGACTAGACTTATATGGGGCTATGATTCCACAAGAGAAGGGGCTTGATGGGTTAAGCGTTTATTCTTATTTTAATTACCCTTTTTGTCTAAGGGAGTAGATCGGTTACGTCAGCTTCTTGGGGAAGGCCATGACGTTCTTGATTCCCCATGAAATTACTTAAACCCGTCTCTAATCTAACGAGGAGTTTGAATGATGGCTTGTTCATTGATTACCTGTTTTTTCATTCATTCTTTTATTCACTCATCCACTTTATCACTGGCTCATTCATTCACTCACTTACTCACTCATTCATTCATCTTGTCCTTACCTATCACTTGTTGATCCATCCTCATCCATTTCTTGGCTTGGGAAAGGAAAAAAAAATACTGAAGAGAAACCATGGTATCCTTGGCTGTAGAGGTCGTTGGTGTAATCCAACCATGAATTGAGGCCTGCATGTCTGAGATGTGTTGGCCTGTGTCCAACTTTGTTCACTGATGTGAGTCCTGAGATTTACAACATTGAGATTCTAGACCAGTTGTGTTGGAGCGCTGGAAGGGGAAGGATTGCCTAAGGGACTGCGTGGAAGAGAAGGGTGGAGGTCCATTCTCTTGGGTGGTGCAGGCTGGGTAGAAGAGAGTTCGGTACTTGGATTGTTGTGAGTTTTGGGAAATCCTATGGGATATTGAGTGCTATCTAGTTTGGGAAGCCAAATAATACTCTGGAACCATCCTTGTGGATTCATAGCCCTGGCTCGGGGGTGAAACTACTATTGAGATTTGGAGCAATAGTGTCTACGGTTGGATGAAACGTCCTTGTTCTGTAGAAATTTGGTGTCATATTTTATAAAGATAAGTGCTCTCTTTTGTGGTATTATTTATCTGTATATGAATGTATTACATTGTGTATTTATTTAATGTTTAATTGAATCTTAGCATATGCATGCTTGCTGGTTATTGTTGTGCATGTCGTTAGATATTTTCTTTTATGCATCCTTATTAATTTAAAAAGGTATTGGTAAGAGAAAGAAGTCCCAGGGTGGGATTGAAGGTAGCATACCCTGGCTTGTGGGTGGCTGGGGATGTTACAGATTGGTATCAGAGCTTCTGGTTGAAACACTGGGCCAGTATGGGTCGGATCTGTTGGTCAGAGTCTCGTGGTTGAGATCAAATTATGACCATAAAGTTTAAAATATCATGAGGAATGGTGTTGCAGAATCTACGCAAGATTTATAAATTCAGAGATCCTATGTAAGGATTTGAAGGATCATGACCATCCCCTTTGAATTCGGGAGCGATTTCCACTGTGGGATTGAGAGAGATCCGGGATCATTGGATCAGAGGGCAGGTGAGAAAGGGTCGTTCGATGAAAGAAAAGAAAATATTAAGTCACAATAGTTAGATATCATTGGAAAGAGATCGATGACTAGGAGGCTTTGCGGGGACCCAAGTTGCATGGAAATTAATTCCCCGAGACAATGATGCAATCCAAACCACGGTTTCACTGAGGGGTTATGTGTTAGCATCAAAATAATTATGGGGAGAAAGGTGTTATACTCCAAACTATCAATGCATTCCCTCTCAAATTGAAAGGAATTAAGTGATGTGACATGTTAGTGCTCAAACATAGAAACTACAAAGAGACAAAGTAGATCCAGATCGTTGATCGAAGTGGACACATGGCAGGAGATCCTGCACTCTGGTGGAAAACCACTTCGAAAGAAAGACCGATGAAAAAATCTAGAACTCCTGAAGGCCCAAAACATGGAGTTCACTTGGACCATCCATCAACGAGGACACTCGGTGCCAGATCTCTCACTTCATAGACTTAGTACTCCGGAAGGTCTTGCAGAGCGAAGAACTAGGGCAAGAATGACCCTAAGTCCCAAAGTAATTGAGAACTATTGATCTTTGCAGCAGTATCTCTCGAAGGCAGGGGTTAATACGAATCATCCGATAAGGGAGACACATGTCGACAGACTGGCGAGTTCAGGAATTCAGAGTTTGGGAGAATTAGAAGAGTGCTAGTGTGGAAAATATTGAAGCCAGAAGAGCCGAATTGGTGGGGCTTGATGACATCACCTAGAGGTGATGTGGACCCCGGAAGGCAAGCGTAAAAGCTTCTAAAGCCCAAAATTTCAAAGTGACGTGGCTCGTGGATGTCAGTTGGGATGACATGGACACAGGGGATGTGTTCGATGTGTCAGTGATTTTTGAACTTGTGGAGGATTGAAATGTCAGTTAGAACGTGACATGTGTCACCCGCCCGATTGGGCCATGTGTCTGCTTCTAGTATCTTGCCATGTGGTGATAGACCGTGTTGTTCGGAGACTGGGAAATCCAAAGGAAAAAGATCTGACAGTTGCGTTGGATCGAAAACTCCCAAAGACCCTAAGGCCATAGTATATATCGAACATTGATCTTAGAAGACATACGATAGTAGATCTCACAGCGATTCAAAGGATCGACATTCTGGGAGAAAGTGAAAGAAAAAAGTTTGAAACTCCCGAATCTTGAAGAGTCGAATAGATTCATAGTTGTTGATCCATGAGATACACACATTGACAGATCATTGATTTTGGGTGAAAGGACTCAAGGAGAAAGTGAAGGCAGAAATTTTGGAAATCTTGAAGCCCGAAGAGACGAAGTGATTCATAGTTGTCGATCTATGGGAGGAGACGCATCACCAGATCATGATATCTGGGTGGAATCATTCTGGGAGGAAGAAAGCAGGGGAAGTTGAGACTTCCTAAGAATGAAGTCCCAAAGTGAACTAGAGCCGTTGATTTGAATTGGATGCGTGGCGCCTGATCTTAAACTTTGGGTACATAGTACTTTGGGGGAAAGTAGGGTTGAAAGTGTTGAATTCCCAAAGAGAGGAGTCCTGAAGTGGATCTCGATTGTTGATTGTGAATGAGAATTAGGACCATTGATCTGGTCCTAGCTAAAGGTTCTGAAGTTGCGAAGCGCCAGGAGTGATTTGGCCGTGGTTTTGAGCCATGGTCACCCGGGGAAGTGGTTTGAAGGGAGTGCCTGTGCAGAATTAAAATTCTGTATCGGCTAGAGGATAACATGGGAGTGTTCTATGATATAGATTGATACATATATGTTCTTCATGAATTTATAAGAAAAAAAGGACCTGTAACATGGTTTGACAAATTTTGTTTTTCATATGCATAATTCTAACAAAATGGTCACTTGGACATTTTGTAGAATTAAGGGGTTTAAATACATCATCTCAGGATGCGTATTGAGGAAATTGAAGAAGGAAAGGGATCCTCCAGCCATGATAAGGAGGCCGAAGGCTAGAATACTAGAGTTGGTAATGCAAAGACAGAGTCTAATGGACACAAGGGAAAAGGAGAGAAAGAAACATTAATAGAAACTGTAAGAAGCCTGAAAATAGAAGTCCAACGCTACAAAGCAGACAATGAGAGGATGATGAGGGAGAAAATTCAGATAAATGCTCGCATGCTGCAGAGCTTAAATCAAATTCCAATTCAAGCCAAGAATGGATCAAAGCAAGAGGAAGGAGGTAGGTGTCATGAAATAAGAGATGATCGTGGAAGAGCTAGTTATTCCAGAAGTGTGAGAAGATCTCATAGACACCACCCACCTCCTTACTTAGAAAGGGATTTTTATGCATTTGAATATTCCTTAAGTAGTGTGGAGGTGTTTCTTGGTAGGCACCAAAGAAGGAGACAAGAGGTGGACAACTTGCAAGGAGAGATGAGGAAGCTCAAGACACCATCCTTTGATGGTGAAAAAGAAAGGGAAGATGATGCCGAAGCATGGTTTCTTGGACTCAAGAGGTATTTTCAATTGCATAACTATTCATCAAACCTGGAAGTCAGGATTGCCACATACCATTTACACAGGAAAGATGCAATGTGGTGGGATCAAATGAAGCAATTTGAATATGTTAATGAGAATAGGATCACTTGGAAGAAGTTCAAGAAGTACTTCCATAAGGAGTACCTCTCAGAGTAGTTCTATGACAAGAAAATGTAGGAGTTCTTCGAGCTCAGGCTGGGAGGCATGACTATGACAGAGTATGACAAGAAGTTCTTGGGATTGTTAAAATATGTTGGGTTTATAAACGATGTAAAGGTAAATATACAGAGGTTTCTAAGTGGACTTCTAGCCTTTTATAAAGAAAAGATTACATATGATGAGCCCAAGACCTTGACCAAGGCCATCAGGAAAGATAAATACTTGTATGAGAAAGGATAGGGAAGAGAATCCCTACAGAAATATTGGAAGGATAAGAAAAAGGAGAAGTCCGATGAGAGGAGAAAAGGATTCAAAAATCCCTTTAGTAGGAATGAGCCTAATAGAAGTCATCAAGATTAGTATGCTAAGGGTGAATCCAAGAAAGAAGACTCCTTGGGAAAAAGAGGAAGACCACCTATCCAATGTTGGGGATGAAAAAAATTTCACCTATAAAAGGATTCCTCACATAGAAAGGACATAATGAAGACTATGCACACCATCCAAGAGGTTACAACAATCGACGATATGGGAAGAATCTATGCATATTTAGATGATCGACAAGCAGAGTACCGATCCAATATGATCGATGTGGAAGGTAAGATCATAAATCAACTTGTTTCTATTTTAATTGATTCAGGAGTAAGTCATTGTTACATTGATCCTAAAATAATGGATATATTACATTTGGAGAAAAGTAATCTTAGAAAATCAAGTTTGGCTCAGTTAGATACTGGAACCAAAAGGAGAATCCATGATATGGTAAGAAGTTGTTCCATAAGTCTTAATGGCATGAATACTAGTGTGGATCTAAATATCATACCATTGGGGTATTATGATATTCTAATTGGAATGGATTTGTTGGACAAGCATCATGCTATCCTAGATTGTCATAACAAGACGGTTACCTGTCTTGATGAAGATGGAAATCAGAACATTGTGAAAGGAGTTCCGAGACCCATCTCTACAAGGGATATTTTATCCTTACAATTGAAAAGATATTTTAAGAAAGGATGTCAATTGTATGTAGCTCATGTGGAAGAGACAGATAATACCAAGGGGCCAAGCCCTAAATATTTCTCGGTACTAGAGGAATTTGAATATGTATTCCAAGTAATACCAGGGTTTCCACCAAGAAGGGAGATAGATTTCTCAATTGATTTAGTGCCCGGAGGTGCCCCGATGTCAAAAATACCTTACAGAATGAGCACACCAGAGTTAAAAGAATTACAAGTATGGTGGGAGGAATTGTTGAAGAAAGCGTACATACATACAAGTGTCTCACCTTGGGGAGCACCCATAATTTTTGTCAAAAAGAAGGATGGAACCTTGAGGCTATGTATTGACTTTCAACAATTGAATAAGTATACTATAAAGAACAAGTATCCTCTACCCAGAATTGTTGACCTCTTTGATAAGATAAGAGGAGAAAATAATTTTTCAAAGATTGACCTGAGGTTAGGATACCATCATGTAAGAATCAAGGAAGAAGACATTCATAAGACAACTTTTAGGACCAGGTATGGGCATTATGAATTTGTAGTGGTGCCATTTGGACTGACCAATGCACCAACTGTCTTTATGTGCTTAATAAATGGCACATTCATAAATTATTTGGATAAGTTTCTCATAGTGTTCTTGGATTACATACTTATCTATTCTAAGTTTGAAGAGGAGCCTGAACATCACTTAAGATTGGTTTTGCAAGTGTTGAAAGAACATCAGTTGTATGCCAAGCTGAGTAAGTGCTCGTTTTGTCAAAAAAAATCCATTACTTGGGACACATTATTTCAGAGTAGGGCATAGAAGTATATCCAGAGAAGATTGAATCCATTAGGAGATGGCCAACACCCAGAAATGTGTCAAAAGTAAGATCTTTTATGGGATTAACTAGCTACTACAACAGGTTCATAGTAGGTTTCTCTAAGATTTCTCATCCCATCACTTCTTTTCAAAAGAAGGGAACTAAATTTGAATGGACACTTAAGTGTGAAGAAAATTATAATCCATTGAAGGATTTACTTACTAGTGCACTTGTGTTAAAGATTGTTGACCCAAATAAATGTTTTGTGGTATATACATATGCATATAAGGAAGGACTTGGGGGAGTCCTCGTGCAAAATGGACATGTCATTGTCTATGAGTCCAGAAAGCTTAAGGAACATGAGAGGAACTATGCCACACATGACTTGGAGCTTGATGCCATTTTCCATGCCTTGAATATGTGGAGGCATTATCTCATGGGGAAGAGATTTGAATTAATAACAGACCACATTGGCCTGAAGTATCTTTTTGAACAACCAACCTTGAATTCCTGGCAAACAAGATGGCTGGAATTTTTAAGTGAATATGACCTCGATATCAAACATATCAAATGTAAGGAGAATAAAGTTGTTGATGCACTTAGTAGAAGAGTTGATCTCATGCATGCTACTATTGTCAGTATGCATCAGTCAGACTTGAAGACAATAATTTTAGATGGTCTTGTTATAGATCGGCATTACCTATAGGTAAAGGAAAGCTTATAGCAAGGATATGTACAACAAAAAATAAAGGAGTACGAGATAAAGAAAGATGGATTACTCATGCATAAGAATAGAGTCTATGTTTCTAGTTCTAGAGAACTGAGGAATGTGGTATTGAAGGAAATGTATGATGTTCCTTATGCTAGACATCCTGGTTAACAGAAGACAATTACAACAATAAGAAGCCAATTCTTTTGGCCATGAATGAAAAAGGATGTTGTTGATTACATCGCTTGATGTATGGAATGTAAAAAGTGAAGGCTGAGCATAGGTACCCAACGGGTTTGTTGCAACCATTGCCAATGCCAGAAAAAAAATGGGAGGTGATAACCATGGATTTCATAACTAAACTACCTAGGACAAAAAGACAACATGATTCAATCATGGTGGTGGTTGAAAAATTAACGAAGGATGCTCAATCTTTCCCCGTAAAGACAACACATACAACGAATAATATTGCATAAATTTACATGAGAGAGATTGCTAGGTTGCATGGGATACCTAGGAAAATTGTCTCGGATAGAGATACAAAGTTTACCTCCAATTTTTGGAGGGGATTGTTTAAATGATTTGGTACAAATCTAAACTTCAGCACAATATACCACCCACAATCAGATGGAAAAACAAAGAGGGTCAACTGAATAATTGAGGACATGTTGAGAATGTATGTGATGGATAAGCCATTTAAGTGGGAAGATTACTTACACTTGGTCGAGTTTGTATATAATAATGGGTATCAAGGTTCATTGAGAATGAGCCCATTTGAATCCTTGTATGGTAGAAAATGCAATACTCCAGTGAGTTGGGAAAACCCAACAGATAGAGTGGTACTTGGGCTAGAGTTTCTTAAGGATATGGAAGACCAAATGGTTAAGGTCAAGCAGAATTTGAAGGCAGCTCCGGATAGATAGAAAGTTTATGTAAATATGAAAAAATCAACTAGAGAATTTAAAGTAGGGGAGCATGTACTTTTGAAAGTAAAGCCCAATAAAATATTTTTGAAATTGGGTAGTTGTACAAAGATGGAAACCATATTCTGTGGTCCATTTGAAATATTGGATAGAATAGGGCTAGTTGCATACATGCTTGCATTGCTTGCTTCCATTAATGTGAATAATGTATTTAATGTCTCTTTACTAAAGAAATATGTACATGATCCTAACCATGTTATTGATAGGCATCTGATTCAGGTAGATACAAAGGGAGACTTTTAGGTTCAACCCATGCGGGTATTGTACAAAAAAGTCAAAATGCTTTGGAATCGAGTTATAGAGTTGGTAAAAGTTAAGTGGACCTGCTATGGTCCTGAAGATGCTACCTGGGAGCATGAAGGTTGCATGTGGGTAGAGTACCCACATCTTTTTGAATAAATTTTGAGATTTTGATCTCTATTTTGTATATGCCCTGAGAATAGTGACAAAATAAAGGGGAGGGGATGTAACACCCTGGGTTTTGAACCCCCATTTTAAATAATGTATTGTTAGAATGATGAGAGGATAGAGTGCCCAAACAATTATTAAAAAGCCAGTGTGCCCAAGAAATGTAATGTTTTGATCATTATTAATAATAAATACATTATTGGTTGCTAGACGGACAAGGACTAGAGTTATAGGGGGGCTATGATTCCACAAGAGATGGGGCTTGAGGGGATAATTGTTTATTCCTATTTTAATTACTCTTTTTGTCCAAGGGAGTGGATCAGTTACGCGAGCTTCTTGGGGAAGGCTAGGAGGTTCTTGAATCCCCATTAAATTACTTAAACCCACCTCTAGTATGATGGGGGGTTCGGTTGATGGCTTTTTCGCTAATTACTTGTTCGTCCATTCATTCTCTTATTCACTCATCCACTTGATCATTGGTTCATTCATTCACTAACTTACTCACTGGTTCATTCATATTGTCCTTACCTATCACTCATTGATAAATCCTCATCTGTGTCTTGGCTTGGGAAAGGAAAATGAATTTCTGAAGAGCATCCATGGTATCCTTGGTTGTAGAGGTTGCAGGTGTAATATAGACATGACTTGAGGCCTGCATGTCTGGGATGCATTGGCCTGTGCCCATCTTTGTTCACAATTATGAGTCCTAAGAGTTCCAGCATTGAGATTCTGGACCAGTCTTGTTGGAGCCCTGGAAGGGGAAGGACTACCTGAGGGATTGTGTGGCAGAGAAGGGTGGAGGTCCATTCTCTTGGGTGGTGCAGGCTGGGTATTTGGATTGTTGTTAGTGCTGACTGGTTTGGGAAGCCAAATAACACTTTGGAACTGTCCTTGTGGATTCATAGTCCTTGTGACATTGTTGTTGAGATTTGGAGTAGTGGTGTCTACAGTTGGGTGGAACGTCCTTGGTCTGCAACCAGTTGGTGTCATAGTTTATAAAGATAAGTTCTCTCTGTTGTGGTATTATTTATCTGTATATGAATGTATTCCGCTGTGTATTTATTTATCATTTAATTGAATATTAGAATATGCATGCTTGCTGGCTATTGTTGTGCATGTCGTTAGATATTTTATTTTATGCATCCTTATTAATTTAAAAATGTATTGGTAAGAGAAAGAAGTCCAAGGGTGGGCTTGAAGGTAGCGTGCCCCGACCTGTGGGTGGATGGGGATGTTACACCTCTATTTGTTTGGGATCTATATGAATTCCTTCTTGAGATATAATATGACCTAGTAGTTTCCCTTCCTCGGCACCAAAGATAGTTTTCTTAGGGTTTAAAGATATTCCATATTTCCTACACCTTTCGAAAATCTAGGTTAGATGTTGGATGTGCTCTTCTCTGTTCTTTGAATACACAGTCACGTCCTCCAAATATACTACTACACATTTATTAATCAATCCCCAAAAATATACATCCATGTCTCTTTGGAAGGTTTCCCTTGCATTAATCAACCCAAAGGGCATGCATTTATAAGAAAAAGATCCCCACTTGGTTTAGAAGGTAGTCTTCAATTAGTATTCCTTTGAAACTAGGGCCTGGTTATAAACTGAGAAGCAATCTAAAAAGGAAAAAGCTTCAGAACCAAAGACGATTGTTCCATGGGTGGGACTAGGTAGTTATCATTTTCTAATGCTTTTTTAAGGTTTATGAAATATACACATAAGCAGATCTCCCCATAATTTTTTATGACATGAACCAAATTTTCTACCTAGGCATAATGTCTAGCCTGAAAAATAATCATAGCATCTAATAAATTCTTTGGCTCTTGGTACATCAGGGATTCTAGAGACATATGGTACTTCCTGATCTTTTGTTGAAAGGGTTTTATTCCATATTTTAATGGGATTGTGTATTGGATAATGCGAGTTTCATAAGTTTTCAATTCTCGGTAGGACCATGCAAAGACATCTTGATATTCTCTAAAAAGTTTGAGATAAGATTTCCTGTCTTCTTTAGACACTGTTTTAACTAGATTTACATTCTTAGGGTTTTTCGTGGTTCCTAGGTTTATAGTCTCGTATATGGGACATGAAATCCCTATCTCAGTGTTCCTTGACCCTTTAAAACTTTCCCTCGGGTTGAATAGATTCTCCAAATTGGATACCCCTTTCAATATCATGTGAAACCTTGGTTTATTATTAGAGTGATATGTTGCATTCATCTGTTCATGGAAGTTAGCTTCTGCTAGTTTCTCTTTGAATACTTGATCAGGGGATCAAATTTTGCTCAAAAATTCAAAGTGCTCGGAATCGCTTCAAATCGGACAAGAGCGTAGACCTCGTCATTGAGAACCCAATGCAATTTGTTTCGTCTGAAACAGACGTTGGGAGCGAGAGATATCACAATCTGTTCGAAATGTCAAACAAGGAAAAAAAGGTCGCTGACTGTGCAGTACGTACAGTCCGTACAGGCTGACGTGGCAGGGCCGTACGACCGTACACTAATGTGGCATGTGCTGACATGGCAGTTTTTGATTGGTAGATGTGGTCGAATGGTGTTTCGACACGTGGCAGTATGTGGTTGGTGGTTTGGTTCCACGTGGCCCAGTGATGGGCTACCACGTGGCATCCCTTTATTGGCTATTGGTCTATTGGTTTGTTAATCAAAATTTTATGGGTTCGTGGGGTCGAACCCTGGACCTCCCCTTTTGGTGCCATGCTTTGGTAGAGTGTGGACCACCACTAGCCCACATGGTGGTTCTTATTAACTATATGCCTTGTAAAATATTTAAAGTCGAACTATGTTGTAAATGACGGGGGGTCGGGTTGGGGCTTAGCCCCGACCCACGGTTCTATGCTATGAAAGATATGTCCATACCCGTTGTAAAATAGAACATGGGGCTTTTAAAACTTGTAGCCGATGGTTATATGGGTTACACCATGTGACTTTAATCTTAGCGCGGGGGGGTTTCAAAATGGTTTTAACGGTTATCCATTTTCACAATGCGCGAGGTCATATGACCTTCATGTGCCCGAGTGCTAGGCGGTTAGGGGATGACACGCCCATAATCGTCCTACAATTCACACCGTTGGAGCGGTTGCACCCGGTTCCAGGTTTTTGCACTTAAATAAGCATGTGTGCTAGGTTCATGAAACAAGGGTGCGTTTTGTAGATGCAGATACAACAAGCTTGAAGGAGGAACTTCCAAGAAGCATAACTTCTTCGTTTTTTGGCCAAACGAGGTGCCAAAAAATCCAAGCTAGGGGTTTTTGGATGCTCTGAAGCCATTGGAGAAGTCTGTTGGTCAATTTGAGCATTGTAAAACATGTTTTTGAGCACTTTGAGCAATTAATAATAATGATCCATTGGAAGCTGGACTAGGAGATGTAGCCCAAGAGAGGGGTGAAATCCTTTATCAATTGTTGTGTTTATGTGATTATGTTCATTGATTATGCTGTTGTTTATTTGTATGTTGAATGAGTAATCCTTTAATTAATGTGTTTCAAAGTTGATCCATTTGCTTTTAACACATAAACTTTACTTGCAAATATTTTCAAGATTTCAAGTCTTCTTCATTTTTAGATTAAGTTGGTATCAGAGCACTGGTTTTTGAAGACTTGATTGTTTGCAAGTGTTTTGTTTATGATTCTCACAAGGTTGAAAATCACAAGAGGAGAAGGTCAACTTGTGGAGCCAAGTCCTCATCCTTCAAGGAGGAAGCATATATAATCACCGCAAGTTTCAAGGAGGCATTCACCAAGTATGGCTCATGAAGAAAGTCATGAACGTGTTCCTGCAGAGGATGAAGATCTCAGAAAGGCTGTCATGGAGATGAGAGAGATGATGAAGATCCTGATGGAAAGGAATGCATTGTTGCAAGGTGAAGGCTCCAACCCTTCAAAGCATAAGGGAAGCAGTGGTGACAAAACTCCAAATGCAAATGGAGGGAATGGTGCTTCTCCACCACCCTCTCCTCCATCATCTTCTTCTTCTTCTTCTACCAATTCAAGACCTCTTCCGAATTATCCAAAGGGACATGGTAAAACTCCTTTGCAAATTCCTTCATTAAAGCTTGATATAAAATTTGAATTGCCAATATACAATGGAGAATTTAATGCTGAGAAGTTAGATAATTGGATACGTCAAATTGAGATATATTGTATAATACAAAAAATTCAAGATGATGAAACCAAAATTCAGCTTGCTTCTTTAATATTGGATAGTGCAACACTTATTTGGTGGGAATCCAAGACTCAGGAGGATATGAAAAAGCATGGTAAATTTTTTATTTCTTGGAATGATTTTATTGTTGCAATTAAAAAACAATTTTATCCATTGGCATATAAGAAAAAGGCTACTATGGAATAGAAAAATTTTAGACAAGCTAAAGGACAGAGTGTGCAAAGCTTTACTCAAGAATTTAGGAGAAGAGCTTTGGTTTTGGGAGTAGATTTGTCTTCTCAAGAAACTTTACTCAAATAC